>WAAD01011285.1:28093-47798 GCA_013389945.1 Fregata magnificens | reverse complement strand
CAGAATTGGCTGTAACCCTTTTAAAATTTGACTTATTGCATCTTTATTTCCAGCTGGATTCCTCTGCAGTAATGAAAGGCTTGTTGAGATCAATATGGCCACCTTGACTGGCTAAAAGGAAAACCCTGTGGTGCTTCTTCCTAACCTGAGTGCATTACGCTGATGACATTATCATCCATGGGCTTCTTGTATCTGACCCTAACGGACAGCAATATCTTTCAATTTCTATATTATATAATACAGAAATAATCCACTTTGGGAAAGAAAACCCTGGTTTTGTTTTGCAGTGGATATTCCAGCTCACTGGCTGTGAAGCATCACCAGTGATATCAGAGGTTGCAGAATGACATTGAGGGACTGGGGGAAGTGGATCTTTTGCTATTAACCCGTGCGGAAATATTCTGTGACTGAAGGGGAGACTTTCACAGGTTTTTTGGCAATAGGCTTGTTACATCTATCCTTGAGCAATATAGTACTTAACTAGGTACCTAACTTTACGCGTGTGCCCAAATTGAAGTGCTACCTGGAATTGAATGGCATTCCTTAATGAGGACATCATGCCACATCTGATCTGAGTCAATTTAAAAGACAAAGGTCTTCTGGTTAATAAGCAGAGCTAATATCCAAGATGCAAACTATTACGTTGTATCTGGTATAGGCTACTAAAACCCAAAGTGCAAACATTTCCCAGCCCGGCTAAATTTTGCCTTATTTTCTGCTAATATAAAGAATGCTGTTCATCACTGAGACTTCCAGAATGTAACAGTGGACAAAATGATTGACAAAATCACTAAATGTCTCTGAACTTGTTTTTCAAGAAGTCATAAATTGGACTGTCAGGGGATTACATGTACCTACCACCATAGGATGTATCACTTGCAGGGAATTTCTCCTGTAGCTTGTTTAAGAAAAATAAAAGTCCTATTAAATATCAGTACATATTAATTCTTTATATTTTATTCTGGATTTCAATTTTCTGTGTTTTTTCACCAGTCAGTTTTGTCATGCCATTAGAAAGGAACCATAAGTATAAGAGCAGTGACTTAAAAAGTAACAACCCAGTGTACATTGGAAAAATCCCTCACTGTGGCAGGTGACATAAAGTTTCCCTGTCACATACATTATGTCTTAAATAAGACATACTTTGCAATTTTACATTACAAATTACTGCTGTGCTAGGAGCAAACTAGAGATTGAAACCATTTGCCTATTCCAGTTAAATTAGTCCAGTACCTGGGTCATTTAACAACAACGTTCAGAAAATGTAATTAAACCAGAACTCCACTCTGTGAACACTAAGTCTGCTTTACAGTAAGGTCTACAAGACAGGCATGTGAACACTCTTAATTACTTGCATAGTCCTATTGACTTCAGTAGGAAGAGTTGCAGGCACAGGGCTCTGCAGGACTGCCATTCATACATCTGCTCCTGGAGGAGGCTAATTATTAATTTTAGCAACATCTGAGGATACCTGGCATGGTACGGCAGGCACATATCACAGTATGATATTTGAGCTAGAAACATAGCAAGTCTCTCTTCCTTAACTTAAAGCACATTTTTAAAACTTACAGACTTAATTTTAGTTGGTGTTTTAGCATCATTCCTGAGAGAGAGGCTGAATGGAAGAAGTGAAGATGAATTTTAGCTGGACAACCAAGTTCCTCTCAACGTTTTCAATTTCAAACTTTTAAACTTGAAGTTGACTGTACTAGACAGAAAGCTTCAAGCAGAGTGAGAATTAAATAGGTCTTAGCATCAGAGGTCTGATGGTTTTAAAAGCCTGTGTCTAAAATGAAAACAATAATATAAGTCAATTCAACATAGCAGTAAATGAAACTTTTTGCAATCCATATTATTCCATCACTTGCATTGGAAAAATAAACAATAAACAATAAACTTAGTATATCAAAAGAGTTGTTGTTAAATTCACTGGTGTAACTCATGAGAGGAAAGCAAGATCCTCTACCAGTATCTTCTTCTTGTGTTAGAAAATTGAAAAAATACAATACTGTTATATACAAAAACATGAGGACCATATGAAATTCTATTTGCTTGTCATAATGGTACAGATAATTTTTCAGTAGTCAAAATCACTAATGCATCCCCATTCTTTTATATTTGCAAGTAATCAATGAGAAGTAGAATAACAACCAGAAGTTAAGGTTAATGAAATCAAATGAAGAATTTTGAAAAGTCAGACCTGTTATTGACATGCCTAAATATTGACTTTAGCCCCTATGAATAGATCAATAGGGTTTAATGTCAGAATGGACTCATCATAACAAAAGACAGCAAACTTCCCTTAAGAAATGCCTGCTTCTGCTCAATGCATGCTCTTGAACTACAGTGCACTTTTTAGAAAAGAAAAAAAAAAAAAAAGAAATCTTGACCAAAATAATTCCCCCAGGTATAAATCAAGACCCTGGTTGTTTCAACGACTATTACTTTGAAGAAGTGTCTTTATTTTAGCTAGAATTTGTCTAACTTCAATTTCTCATCTTTTGATCTTGTTAAGAGTTTGGCTAATAGAGAAAATAGTTCTACAGAGTAATCTGCATGCCACTCCACACTGCAGCTCTCCCTCAGGGCCCGGCACCGCCTTGGGCCTCTCCCTGAACCCTAACCATATCTCAGCTCCCTTTTGGACTGTGGGACCAGTGCTGGGCAATATTGCAGCAGGCTCAGTGTCAGGCTTATGGGTGCTCAACACAAGCACAACCCTCTTTGCTCATGATGACCACAAGCCACTGTGTATTTTTTTCATGATAGAGTCCTTCAATTATAAGACTATCTTTAATGAAAGAGCCATGGAAATGTATATCGTTTTCTTGCATCCCGGCTATACCAAATAACCAGTATTGCTATTTGCTGTCCCTCTATTCTTGCGGAATGAACGGCCATTTTTCAGCACAGTTATGGTCATTGCTCAGGGAAATGTTAAACAGCATAAGGCTAAGTCAAACCTCTGTGGCCTGAGAAAAGGAGGCATTTGTAATTACCTTCTTGAGACCTGCCTCTTGTCCATTATCTGAGTGCAATGTTGGTTTGGTACCATTCTAGGCTTTCAACCAAATGGCATGCTAAGACAAACCAAAATGCATCAGAGATTTCTTAGCTTATTGGATCAACATGCTGCTTTTATCAAACAGCATTTTAAAATGTCACAAATACACCCATTATTTCCCCAGACCTATTCTCTTAACCCATGCTGACTGCTGGTAACAGAAATATCATCCTTTTATTTAGGGCCTATGCTGATTTTCCATTATTTTATGTGGCACTGGTGTCCAAAACAGCAGGCTTAGTAGCCCCTTTGTATTCTGGCCTACTATTCGCTTTGCTACGTAGCTAACATGCTACGAGGCATGTTATGGAAAAAAGTAAACGTTAGTGCCTCAGAGGAGTTCTCAGCCATTTTGTTTAAGATTTGCTGGTATAAGTTCTTTCAATAGGTGATCAAACAACATGATTTTCAAAGATGTTCTTTAACATCATATTTCATTACCACCGGAACTGAGAAATGTCTAGCATTACATGGCAGAAGTAGGGGCTTTTATCAAGTCCGTAACAAAGATATTTATTGAATTGCTGTGTCTTCTGCAGTATAAATAGTAACTGTATCAACTAGCAATGTGTCATTGCAGACTTCTTTTGTTCCTCAGTAGACTTTTTCCATAGACAACTCCTTGTGAACTTTTGCTTCCCTCATGAATTTTCTGGTTTTCCTGCCTTTTAACTCACATTCACAGACGTTATTTTCTATTTTTCTAATGATTTTTATATTTTTGAAAAAAAAAGTTTATTTTCACCTCTATGCCTACCTTTTAAGAAATAAATAATAATAATGATAATGATAATATAATTATCATTATTATTATTATTATTTCAAAAACCTAAGCCATAATAGCCCTTTAGACTGTGAGTTGGTTGGGCAGCTAGTGAAATGTTCTATAACCAATAGCAAGACTCTTCTTCCTAGAAGATCTCACTTAAAATTATTTTCAAATATGTGAAACTGACCCTTTAACATCCTTTTGCACATGTATTGCTGGTTCAGACTGTATTCTGTTTGCGCATAACAAATGTAATCAAGTCAAGACAATTCACCTCTAAAAAAATACTGATTTTAAGTTCTGAGATCAACCTCTCTTTTTCAAGGTGAGGTCTAGCATCAAGCTCCCTGGACTTGGATGTAACACATATTAAGTTAGAAAATCGATACGTACAATTCTTGGAATTTCCAAAACCAGGCTGTGGGACATTGGCAGCATGTGTCACCTCGACCAAAAGCCCCACATAAGTTATCCATCTATTGAAAACTATGGATTACTCTACTAAGTGCATTTTCAGCTGCTAAGGCAGTACACAGAGCAGCTGGTGCCTAGGCAGTGGCCTGGTAGCTGCAGAACATGGTAAGCACAGTGAAGAAAGCAGCTTTAAAAATGATGGAGAACTAAGAAAACATAATAAAATGTAATTAGAAAAGGAATGAGATTTTATTAAAAACTTCACAAAAGAATGTTTTTCAACAGGACAATAGATACTGAAATATTCTTGAAAGTTCTACCTAGCAGCATTATTCACCTGAACAAACCTGTTCATCTGTTCTAAGATGCAAACATACTTACCGCTCTTCAGCCACTCAGAAAACAATCCAAAAATGTTCCAAGCTTACATGTGCAAGGCGCTTTTAAAATAGGTTCTTTGAAAACATGAAAGTTGTTGCCAAATTGTTAGTTGGAGTCATACAATCACATCGAAGGTATTTTTTAAAAAAAAGTAAATGAGGAAAACCAAGATACAGAGAGGTTTAATTACTTCCTCACAGTGCCATGCAAAGCTGACAACACACCAGGAATGGTTCCTTGAGAGATGAATAGCAAGTCCAGGTTGCAATTGACACTGCAGGTTGAGTTTGTAAATTTTTCAGTCCATATTTATGTGCCATATAAAACCAAAACCCTTTTTTCACATCAGAAAGGTGTCACCTAATTTAACATTACTTAGTACCTTCTTCTTAGCAAGGTGCTTAATTTGTAGCATATTTGGTGCCCACCCTAAGCAGGGTGGATGAAGAGAGAACACCCCCTCACATCACTCGTAACAAATCCACACCTGTGACTGATCTCAGTGGTTCTGGATTTCCCCAGTGGCTGATGGCGATACACCTGAAAGAATAGCTCTGCAGCAGTGAGCAGCTTAATTTGTAAAAATCTTTTTCAAGGAATTAAGCCCATCACAACAAGAATTACGAATTCACACAGGTCTCCCCACTACTTGAACTCAGCAGTCATGCTTCTATCCACTGATGTGCTGTCAATGGTGAACTGACAGATGCAAGACTTCAGGCAGGCATGCCATACCCATACAAACTGCAAAATGAAGCCCTGTTGCATGAAAATCATTGCATTAATCTACAGGCAGGCACGGTCACCACTTTTCCAAAACTTCTTTTGTGTTTCATAACTGGAAATGACAAAGGGAAAGCTTCATTAGTGACCTAGCAATCCCAGACAGACAGACCAAGGTCCAAGGGAGATGAAATTCCTCCTGCATACATTGCAGGTAATCAATCAGCAGAGGTGCGCTATCATCAGGAGGGGCCTGCACTCACCAGATGCTTTGACACACCTCATTGCTTCTGCCACAAAAACCAACTGTCATCACTCTAGGACAGGTCTGGTGTGCTAACATTGTTGCCAAGCTGGGTTTCAGGCTAGTCTCCACCCCAAAGTGATTTTTTGCTTTAGCACAGGGCACCCTGTGCCCATGGATGTTGACAAGAGAGCACATGTGACTCACATAACAAATGAAGACATGACCCTAGCGGAGAGTATGGGATGACCACATGTTAACCAGCCAGCAGCACCACCAACCTTTTGCTCACCACTGAGCACTGCAGGATGCTGTGGAGCCAGGAGGCTGCAGGGGCCAGCACCTGCTACCGGATCAACAGTGGAGATGTTGGGTACCCATAACTTCAGAAACTTCACATGATGCCCCAGCATCAGGCATGTGCTTAGAGCTGCTGAGCTTGCTTAAAGATCCAGTCTTTGCTGAGGTCTCCGTAAACTTCCTCAGTTAAATCAAGGGAGACACTTCTCTGAGGTTACTGGCTTAGCCTGTTCAGTATTTTAAAATATATATTATAATGAATTTTCCATCAAAGCTGCCACTTGCTGTCTGCCTTAAGAAGATAAATATAGGAAGAGCGTTGCTATAGGAAAAGATTTCCCATTTCAAGGTAGGTGCTACCTATGCTATAGTACTTAAATCCTGTATCGTCCTTCATGAGACAGGAATACTATTTCTCATTTGCCAGGAGTGCTTTGGTGTTACACTCAAAAACTTGTTATGGGGCAAAAAGGGCAGCACACCTTATAAGGGAAGCCTAGAATTTCTTGCTGGTGTAATTAAAATCCTACAGTGTAACTAGGCAACAACAAGTAGTTCTAACGAGTAGTCCAGCTAGAACAATACTAAAACTCATCATCCAAATGATCTAATTAACACAAAATAAATCTCCTTAATAATATGGTTTAAAAATCATTATACAAAACCTCCTACTATCTTCCCTTTTCTCTGGGTTTATACTGACCCTCCCATGGCCCCTGCATGTCCTCAGGTTGGAAGCAGCACCTATGTGACACACTTCCACACTTTGCTCTGTCTTTATTGGTCTGGAGCTCACGTTACGTCCCAATTTACTCTGTATGGTGTATTTTACACTTGGTAGATAGATACCTATTGCTTGCTGCTCCTGTGGCTAGTTCTGCTCCGGTCCCAGGTCTGTGCCTCTTTAGCTGACAGCGGTAAGTTGTTTATAGCCCTGGGGTCTCCAGTGTCAGCGTGTTCCCTCTCTCACATCACCCCACATCTATACACCCCTATGCTGTATCCCCATTCCCAAGGCCTCTGCTGTTGCACCAGGTCTGCATATAATGACATAATAATGACATCATTATGGTAGGGTCATACATTTTGCATTCTGCACAGAGTAACTATACTATAAAATATAAAATTGTGGCTAAAATATAAAATACTTTTATTCTATAAAGTATAAAATTATGGCTAATCTGTGATTGGACAAAGATAAGCAAAAGTAAAACAAATTAGGCAACAGTCACCTGATCATTGGAAGAATTGTTGTTACAGCTAAATCCACTAAAACAAAGCTCCAGGCAGGCCAAGAAGACTCCACACAAAGCCTGGCAAGCTTGCCTCCGTCTTGAGACCTTGCAAAGTTACTGCAAAGTCTACAGACTTTACTGGGCTATACACAACTACTGAGTGTTTTTTGTCAAGAAAGGAAAAAAGTTACCCCAGAGGAAGAGGCATCATTCCAACAAAATGTTCCACATTAGTGTAATGGGAAAAGTAAACACATGAATGCGTTATCAGGAAAATAAAAGCTGAAGTGACACTGACCTGGTTGGTTGCCATTCATGTTGTCCATGATGTGAGCAAGCTTATTTGCAACAGACAACCCTCCCTTCCACCCCAAGACACACATTCACACCCCACACTTCAGCTTTTACTGCTGTATTTCCTGTGGCGTATTAATGAACAAAAGTAGAATTGCCTATAAACACATTTCCGAAACAGGGTTTATAGTGCAAGGGCATTCAGCTTCTGCCCTACTAACACATTATGAAATAGATACTTCTGAATGTGCTGCATATCCGCCTGGAAGTGCTGAAAATACTTAACAGCTTTACAAAAGCCTCTTTTTGCTTAGAGGAGAGAGTGTCCATGTACAGTAGCCCTTGTTATCCCCAAAATGTTATTTTGTTCTACTCCATGCTTTGTAATGACACTTGTCTCTTTAGGCTCGAACAGACCATGTCGTTTGGCTTTAGCAGAATGCAATGCCACACATCACCATGTGTACAGCTTCACAGATCACTGGTAGATATCTATTTGCATTCCTATAACTTACAAACGCATACGCTGTTACTTTTGTTTCCATTTTTCAGAAAGTTCCATATAATATTCTGTACAAATGGGATTGCACTCATGTATACCTAACCAAACATATGTATCTTGGATTGAGATCTTTGTAAAGTGGATTTTAGCCCAAAGTAAATTTTTGTAATCAGTTTTAAAAGGCTCCGGAATCGGAGATTGTAATGGAAATAGTGCAACAGAGCACATAATAGCAGCACTGCCAGATCTCTTCTGTAGAGCAGGAGTAACATTTAGAGAGCGAAACTACAATGTTACAGCAATACTCCACAGTCCTCATTTGTACTTTTAACACCAGTTTTGCAGTGAAAAATGGAAGCAGTACACAGCAGCTCAAGATTTCTACTAGCAGTATTACTATCAATGACTCTTGTAAAACCAATAGCATAAATCTTGCTCTTAGCACCATAGCGCATGTTTAATTAATCAGGCCTGCCATCCTCATTTGCCCTTCACTGGGTTTCACTGATGATTACCCAGTGGAAAATTCAGCTCCTTAATGCAAACAATATCCTTTTTAACACTTTATTTCCAGTGGCTAGCTTTTGAGGGTGGCAGAGGCATTGTCAGCAAAGGAGGCTGGAACTCCGTTCTTGGCTCCAGCCACCCTTCCTCAATTTAGCCCTAACCAACTTGGAAGGGGTTGCTTTCTTTCCTCATCCAGAACAGCTTTTCCTTCAAGACCTCTTTTCTTTTCCTCTCAGCTTTAGTGATAGGATTACAGCCAAATATTTATGCATCCTGTGAATGTGAGGCAAGAGACGTATTAAGTGCTAAGTTATTCTAATTTATTCTGTTAAAGGAACCATGTGAGGTAGCACAAAGCCCTCCCTGATTTTGAATTTTAGGCCAGTCACAAGTTTTACTTGTAAAGGACATCAGGATTTTATTTTCTGGTTGGTAGTGCTACCCAGGAATGAGAGAGAAAAATCATCTAAGAAATGAAACCCTTGTAAATAAAATATAATTCACAGACAGGAGCAGAATTTTCCTCTGGGTCATTATTAGTGAAACCCAGTGAGGGGATAATAAGGACATGAGACCTGATTAATTAAACATTTGCACTATTGTGTGTAATTATAGTTTTGTGAATCATCCCATGGACATCTGTTTATGCAGGACCATGGGACCCGCCATGCCGAGCTTCACTGGGACCTCAGGCAGAGCCCAGCATGGGGCATCCAGCCGCTGGGGCCTCACGGCTCCTTCAGCAGACCAAACAACGCTTCTGCCTGCCCAGGCGGCACATCACAGCCTGCCAGTCTGGCCACGTGTTCATGGCAGCTTCTTCCCAGAGGAAGTCTCCAAACTGGCCTGGTTTAGTGCTGCAAGCTGATCCACTCATACCCATCAGTATGTGAATTTGCAGTGGCACCTGAAGTTTTCACATTTGGTTACCCGAGTGCACTGTGGCATTCTCCTAGAATGAAGAAGGTATTCCCATCTGTCTTACACTTCAATCTATGTTCAAGCCATATGCAGCTCACAGGAATTAATATGCCGGGGTTTTACTTGAAACATTTTTTGAAAGTCTGTGCAATGCCATATTTGTAGTTTAAAGCCTTTTTACAGCCTTTAGTTGCTAATTAACTTATCTCAGGTTTTGCAACATTCTGAAAAAAAGCCTTGAGCTCCTGAAGCATAGTAAAAACCTTGGTGCCAGCATTATCAGCTAGATGCTGTGGAGTTACTAATAGAGACAGCATCAGCCTGCCTAAAATTTATTGTAGTAGAAACATTAAATTGTCATAGCTCATACACTTCTATGATAACTCTAAGTCGCAGCATGTTTCCACTCCAAACAGTGACTGTGACAATGACATTTTGGGGACCTGCTTCTCAAAGATGGCTGGGACTGACAGGGCTCCAAACAGCCCTGTCACGGCAAAATGATCTCTTTCTGGGGAGGCTGGAAACAGCTCTGCTGCCTCTTGCAGACTTTACATCCACCTCCCCTGGGATGGGAAAGGGTAACTATTGCAGAAGGCCATTTTCAAGCATTTCTGGAGAAATAAAGGTATTCATGAGAGAAAGCTCAACATTTTGGTTCATTCTTTGGCTTCCACTTCCTGATGCAATCTGGGGTGTCTGAAAATATCCCATGTTAGTAGAAGTGTGGCTCCTAGCCAGAGTACCTCTATGGGAGAAGAAGAAACTGTGGAAGTAACATGGAGGAAGAAAATCCAGTTTCATATATTTATACTTCTTTTTTTCTTTTTTTTCTGATTAGTGACTTTCCAAACTTCCACCCCCTCTTTCAACTGATAATTATCTTTGAGTGTTTTTACAGCACTTGTAGCTCTCCTTCCCCTGCCCATGTAAGAACAGATATTAAATCAGAACATTTCTGAAAAACCCAGACAAAGAAGAAAGCATGAATAGCCCAGCTAAATAGGCTACTTCTTACATGATAGTTGAAAGGCACAAGAGGCTTTACAGCCACAGAGACCTAGATGTACATGACCAGAAGGGAAAAAGAGAAAAAAAAGTTGTACAGTTGAAAACTTCTGCTGTGTTTTCTGTTATAAGAGGAACGGATGTAAAAACCCTGTTAGTAAAATCCTGCCAGGCACTGTGGGTGTCAGCATCTTGGGTATGCAAACAGATAGTTGGGTTGTGTTCAGTGCTACAGAAGTCCAGCTGTCACAGGTCAAAAAGACATGCTGAGTTGGCTCAACACAATTTTAGAAACTCATTGCTGTTGCTTTTTCCTTGCAGAAAAATACTGTCTGCTACAGCACCACCTCATTCTTCCATTAAAGGATAACATTTGTATCAGGTTAGTGCCAGGTTTCCCTTCAATATGTCTTCTTCAGCCTGCACTCCACGTGGCCAGTCCTGGCATCCTGCTGCAAAACCAACAAACTTTGAACGCCCTTCAGGTCTGCCCACTACTGTGACTGGTTCCTGTGTAGGCATAACAGATAGGAAAAAGCACCTTCCAAACCTTGGAAGATGGGAACATGCTGGACTCAGGGCCTGGCACTGAAAGGCAAAAATACGCCTGGATCCTTGACTCACTTCTTCAGACAGACTATCACTAGACGTATGGCATCTTTGCAAGGAAACACAGCACCCATGAGCAACTCCTGCATGTCTTCTTCTTTCTCTGCTCTTCCCCCAGACAAGATGATTTAGCCGCAGGGATCTCTTCCTCTGAACTGCATGATGCCCAGTAAAGAAATAAATCAGTTGTAAACACTGATTTTTTTTTTTTTTTTAAAAAAAACCAACAACCCCTGTCTGGTTTTAGTAATTTGCTAGATTTCATCCTAATTACTCCTAATTATTCCTTGCATTAGCCTGATGAACTGTAGGCATACATCTTCAGCAAAAGCAAGATTTGGATACAATATACGTGAACATCTCCAGTGGGACAAGCTGCAGTGTGTTTCCAGTACAAGGGGGGAGCTTGACAGATACTAGCAGCACAGGCCACTTCTTAAGATGACAGAATAAGGAAACCAAACAAAAAGGGGAACTGGTGCCAATTTTGTAAGTGGATTTAAAGGGCAAGTAAATGCACATTTCTCGCTTTCAAAAATATTTGTTCAGTCACCATTTTCAGGCAGTTTATCATAAAAGTCAGATTATACATGTGTTTTCCACCCATACCTCCTGATGCTCTTCATAAGAAACTAACTGAAGTGATGCACTAGGAAAGACACAACAGGAAAGATCCTAGTTCCCTCCTTTACACAACTACATTAAAAAAATAAGAATGAAGAATGAAGATGTTTTACGAATTATAACAAGGCTCTGCCAAGAACCTGGTTCTCTGAACCACTGAAGAAAAAGGGACTGTTGTCATGAACAGATTGCCAGGTCTAGGTTTCACCTTTCATTTAGCTGCTTGGTTGAAATATTCATCTCTAAGGCCAGCTACAATTCAATTTTGATTGAAACTGACTAGGAAGAAAGTATTGAATTTTCTTAGACCTCTGTTTTCCTAGGTCTCAACCATAGATTACTACTGAATTTGTTGCATTTTTTTTTTAATGAGTGGAAAGCACATGAAGAAATAGCAATGCAAAAACCCTAGTGCAATTTGTGTCTTGAAAGGGGGCTGAGAAGCTGGACCCTATAAGTCTATGTTAAAATTTACTCTTGAGCAGTATTTGGGGCCAGTCACTTAATTGCCTGTCTCTCAGCTTACTTCTGCAAATGACAGATTTTAATATTCCACTGGCTTTAATGCACTAGTAGGCTCTCTAGATGAAAAGCACCAGATAATGCATGTTGTTATGATAGCAAAAATACAGTAAACCTGTTCAATTGTTTCATGAGGTAGGGTTGCTAATTTGCTAATTGATGCCTTTGGAAATACATGCCTGAGCACCGTCAGTATGAAGCTCCCCTGCCTGATAAATCTTGACATAATATGGAGCAGTGCTAAGTACTGAAAACAGTGTGATAATCAATTTCTTCACTATTTCAAGGAGCTTGGACAAGAGAAACAGAGAAATCTCCATAGTGATGCTACCACTGCAACTTTGCTGTTGAGATCATTGGCTTTGCCAGAAACCGCACTGAATCTTATGTGAAAACAAACAGCAGGGAATCCTGAGCGGCTTATAGACAACCCAGGGAGTAACCAGGGCAGCATTTTTTTCTTGTTTAAACCTTGCACTGTGCAGTGTTGCAATTGACTGGGTGACGCAGCAGCAGAAATCAATTGAAAACTCTAATAAGGGCGTCAGATACGACTGAAGGGAAGCAGGTGAAAAAGATTGTAGATGACATAGCACTGCTGTCTGAATATGTGATGCGAATGCAAGAAACAACGAGCAGTTCACAATGGTGTCAGTCCATTTTGGCCTCACCAATACTAAAGCAATATGAACTTGTATGGGAGAGCCAGCACTTCAGAGAAGATGACCAGCTAGCCAAGACAGCCACAGCCTCCTACCTGCAAAGATCTCCAAACACAAAAATGCATCAAGGCTTAACAGGAAAAGTGTATGGATGAAGAGGGATAATTTTGGCAAAGAGCATGGCCATCACAAATGCCAGTCAATGCTTGTAGTGGCCAATTCAGTGGTCAGGGTGGCAGTTCTCTGGGAATGGCGGGTTGGTGCACCAACAACGGCAGTGGAGGGAGGTTGCAGCCCTGCTGCCCTCTCTGGACCTGTGCTGTGGAGATGGCCAGGCTGCAGCTCAGTTTCTGACATTCTGGAACACCTACTTTTTGTTTAAATTCAAAAACAACTACCCACACTAGCTAGTACACAAAGCTGAGCCAACCTTACTTACACAGGTTGAGTTTCAAATAAATCTTTTTACTCAAGCACTCTGTGAAATCGTACAAATCCTTCTGTGCTGTCAGCTGATGGCAAGGAGTGACACACTTTCTCCTACTGTATTTCTTTGCTATCTGTGCTACAGATCTTTCCTGGTCATGCAACACTCAGTGACAGGATAGTCTTTAATGTGAGTAAAACATATTCATAGAAAAGACATAGAAAGGAAAAATACATATATAACCTCCATACAAGCTGGGGACACCAAGTAGTCATGAGGCAGACACTTTGTCCTCTTCACTAACTCTTCTGACCCAGGTTTCATTCCTCTAATTCTTAAATTTTATTTTAAGTATCAAAATATGAGAGAACAAAACCTGAGAGAACAACAGATAAGGGAAATGGGACCCATGTAAGATAAGGAGGCAGGATATTTGGCTCTATTTATCCCACAGTGGGGAGTGTTTTAGCTTAGACAAGTCCTTTAACACTTCTTTGGGCCTTCGTTGGTGCAGTCTTAAAATCAGCTCAAGGCACTTTATAAAAGGCTTTCAAAGTCTCAGAGAAAAGAAGAGCAGTGCTGAGTATTGTTTCTGTTTCTCCTAGCAAAAAGATCTACACCCAAGGTAGGAGAAACACTGAGGTGCACATGTTGCCTCAGTAACATTCCTTAAAGCATTGGGCATCCTATAGCAGGGAAGTAATTCATCTTGGGTGTAATATGGGTCTTGGTGAATAAAAGGCCAAAATTCCTGTTCACTTCAATAGGTTCAGGATTTCACAGAGGAGGTATCCCACCTTAGTCTCTGTATGGTTTATTAGTCCTGCCTCCAAAGCACCACCCTTACTGTCCTTTCTCAACAGGACCCTCATAGTCTCCATGTCTGCAGGTTTAATCCAAATATTTTATAACCGGGCACACCTGATTATCAACAGCTGATTAAATTGACATACCTGCCTTTTTGGTGTTGTCTGTCCTCATGGAAGACATATTAGGTATTTCTGTCAAACTTGTACACTTTAGGGCCTATCTTATCAATCCACCTGCTATGTGTTGCCTGTTAAACCAGCAGGAAAACTCGGAATGAAAATCATACAACAGAAAACATTGTGTCTTGCAGTTCCCCTGAGCTGCAGGAAAAGACCCTTCTGAAGGTGATTTCTGGTTTACATGCCATAGATGTTTGAAGTACACTCAATCTGGAATCAATTCAGGAATTTACAGATATGGGTTATGAGCCCTTGTTTATTCACAATGATGAGAAGAGTTTAATTAATACCATGCATATTAGTCAATTCTTTGCTTTTAAACCTTACCTTTTGCCCATCAGCCAATCAATATGTATTTTAATCTTCCCCTTTTCAGACGTGGTTTTAACATCTCACAGAACAGAGTAGCAGACTTCACAATCATTAATTGCTATTACCAGCCCTTTCATTTTCTGAATATCAGCAGTTTCTATAAATTCCACTTTCATCCATGTGTTATATTATCCATTCTTATTCACCACTTGTTTCTGAAGTACTCTTTTTAAAAACTGCAGAGCGGTTCTATTAACCAGTAATACAAAATAGGGTTTTTTTAATACAATTTCCTTTCTACTCTCAGAATTTCTCGTTTGACATGGAAAAACAGATAAGAATAAACTTCAGCTGTAGATATACTTCCATATCTATCTGCAAAGCTAAAATATGGATGAAGAAAATACAGCAATTTTCCCTGCTACAAATACAATTAAGCCATTTATTTTGCAGTATAGTCTAATTTTTTAACCCAAGGAGTTCTAGGTGACAACTACGTCCTTCAAAATGAAAGTGTTTGAAGGTCTGGCAGTTCACAGCCTACCAACAAGCAGCCATATTTCTGCTGGTCTTTGGTCACATGTAGCACATAGTAGCAGTTAATATGACTTTATATTTGTCCCCCTCTCTGTAATCACCAAAATCAACAGTTACAGGCAGACATAGAAGAACAATTCTCACTGACTTCTCATTTCCATTTTATTTGCGCAATTGAACTCAGACATAAAAGGGAAGCTGACAAGAGGTGGGAGCAGGGTCAAGTGAGCCAGGAGGAGTATAGTGTTGCTGTCCAGTCATGCAGGGACGGGGTTAGGAAAGCCAAGGCCCACCTGAAGTTGAATCTGGCAAGGAATGTGAAGGACAAGAGAAGTATTCTACAAGTACCTGAACAGCAAAAGGAAAATGTGAGCCCACTGCTGAATGGACCTGGGAAACTGGTGACAACTGACATAGAGAAGGACGAGGTACTTGATGCTTTCTTTGCCTCAGTCTTTACCAGTAAAAACTGCTTTCAGGAATCCCAGGCCCCTGAGACCAGAGGGAAAGTCTGGAGCAAGGGAGACTTACTTACCCTCGGTGAATAAGGACCAGGTTAGGGAGCACATAAACAAAATGTTTGTACATAAGCTCAGGAGTGCTGAGGGAGCTGCTGATGTCACTATGAGGCCACTCTCAATTGTTTTTGAATGGTCATGGTGACTAGAAAGGTTCCCAAAGACTGGAATAGAGTAAATATCACTCCAGTCTTCAAGAATGGCAAAAAGGAAGAATTAGAAAACTACAGGCCCTTCAGCATCACCTCAGTCCCTAGGAAGGTGATGAACAATTGCTCCTGGAAACCATTTCCAGACACATGAATGACAAGAAGGTGATTGGGAATACTCAGCATGGATTTATGAAGGGAAGATCATGCTTGACCAACCTCATTGCCTTCTACAACGTGGTGACTAGCTTGGTGGAGGAAGGAAGAAGAGTGGATGGTGTTTATCCTGACTTTAGCAAAGCCTTTGACACTGCCTCCTGTAACATCATCATAGACAAGCTGACAAAGTACAGGTTACATAAGTGGACAGTGAAGTGGATTAAAAAGTGGCTGAACAATCGGGCCCAGTGCTGTTCAACATCTTCATTAATGGCCTGGAGAATGGGATGGAGTGCATCCTCAACAGGTTCCCATATGATACGAAACTGGGAAGTGTGACTGATACACCAGAGCATTTTACTGCCATTCAGAGCAACTTCAACAAGCTAGAGAACTGGGCAGAGAGGAAGCTCCAAAAGTTCAACAAGGAGAAATGGGAAGTCCTGTAACTGGGGAGGAATCACCCCAGGCACCAGTACATGATGGCCACCCAGCTGGAAAGCAGCTTTGCTGAAAAGGATTTGGGGGTTCTGATGGGCAACAAGTTGACCATGAGGTAGCAATGCATTCTCAGAGCATAAAAGGCCAACAGTACCCTGGACTGCTCTAGGCAGAGTGGTCAGCAGGTGGAGGAAGGTGGTCCTTCCACTCTGCTCAGCACTGGTGAGGCCACATCTGGAGCACTGTGTCCGGTTCTGGGCTCCCCAGTAAAAAAGAGACATGGACATACTGAAACAATTCCTGTGCAGGGCAACAAAGACGATCAAGCCACTGGAGCACCTTTTGCACAAGGAAAGACTGAAAGAGCTGGGCCCGTTCAGCCTGGAGAAAACCGGGCTCAGGGGAATCATCCATGTGTATAAATACCTGACAGGAGAGAATGAAAATGAGTGAGCCAGACTCTTCCCTGTGGAGCCCAGTGACAAGTCAAGAGGCAATGGGCACAAACTGAAGCACAGGACATTCCCTCTGAGCATCAGAAAGCACTTTGTTTACTGTGAGGGTGATCGAGCACTGGCACAGGTTGCCCAGGGAGGCTGTGGAGTCTCCATCCTTGGAGCTATTCAAAACCCAATGGAATATAGTCCTGGAAAACATGCTCTAGTTGACCCTGCTCTGAGCTGACCCTGGGTCAGACTAGATAATCTTCAGAGGTCCCTTCCAACCTCAACCATTCTGTGATTCTGTGATTTTTAAGCCAGTCGCTTGCAGTTACTTGCTGCAACAGTTGCACAGACTTTGTTCTGCGACCCATGAGAATGATCACATCACTTGCGTGGTGGCATCATGGAATAGGCGAAGTAATCATCATAAAACTGGAACAGCTCCTTAACAAACCAAACACTCTTGGGTACTGTAAGCTAAAGACAGAACGAACAATGGAATTTTAGGATATTCTTATCCTCTCATTTGTTGTGGACACAAACCCCAGGTTTCGCAGTGATGAAGCTCCCCCTCCAGCCTTTTATTAGACTGATAGTTGTATGCCTGTATATTGGTGTGTCTCATCATTCTTGTGCATTGTACACTATCTTTTTCATATATGTGCCAAGTGAATGGATTGATTTTAATGACCTTCATTTTTCTATCAATCATCTTTGCAGTCCTCTAAGTTCCCATCTTGAAACTTTTTAGTTAACATGTATATGGCATAATTTATTTGATTGTTTTAAGAAAAGCAGCTGAGTTTGTGTCATAATGGCAAAATAATGCTGTCCTTGGGGAGAGGACACATCTTTTTAGACAAACTCCTCACAATATGAATAACTGGGGTAAAGAAAATGTGTTAAAATACTTCGAATTGACTTATATTGGTAGTCAGAACAAGAAAACTGGGGTATCTGGTTTACAATCCAGTTGAGTGACCCTGTATTTCTGACAGAATGTTTAAACTCTGCTCTAATATAGGGGCAATTCTAGAAACACTCAAAGCTGCACTACCTGCATCTACTTTCTTCCTTCATTCTCACAGAGAACACCTTCACTCTGGAAAAGGCAGAATTTTGATTGTGAAAACAAATATACGTATACATACACAATAAGAGCAACAAAGCAGACATACAGGAAACTAAGAATTGGAAATTGATAGGAGAAAAAAAGCTTGTGGAAGCCATGCAGAAATTTCTATCACAACACTTTCCTCAGGACTACAGCCCAGATTCCAGTCTAAAGTCAACCCAAGTAGCTCTCCACATTTCATCTTCATGTCCATAAGAGTTGTATCTTTCTGAGATCCTCAGATTTGTCTATAAAATTATAGTCTCTAAACTGGATGTGAATTAGACAACTGGTTTAATGAAAAAGATGACTAGCAGCTGCTCAGAGAAATAAGTTTGTATTTGACTAGCTCACATGGTGAACTGTAACTACTCTATGAACTTTGTAAGAGGTTCTTGTAGACTCAGACAGAGGTAGAAACCATTTCAGTTATTAAAAGAAACCAAGTCTTTTTGTGCAGCACCAAAAAAGAGGAAACTCCTCCCTTTCAAATTATAAATCTTTATAGTGCAATTCTTTATGGCTAGGAAGAGGACTTCAGACACTTTTCAAATAACCCCAAGCGTTTAATCTGTACCCTTGAGGAAGTCAAGCTGTGTGTGTACGTGAGACAGAAACATTTTTGCTGAAATAGGAAGAATCATACGGTTCTGCTCAGTCCACTGTAAAACTAGCTGCTTCTGATATGGGAAGGAACCTACTTTTCCTTTGCAGAGAACAGCATTATATGACTTATGAATCTTCATCCTTTTGTAGTCTGGTCAGAACCTGTGACCACAGGGGACCACTGTAGGCAAATTTCTCCCAAAAAGAAAATGGACAGTAGATCCATTAACAAAGGTATTTAATTCTGTTTATGTAGCAAAACAGCAGCTTCTAAGTTTAGTTTACAGGAAAAAAAGTCTGAGCCATTCATAAAATTTCCTATTTATCACTTCCTTTTAAATTTACTGCTGCTCCAGAGTCAGTTCAGTCGGGGTGTTCTCTGTCAGGTTTTAAGCAATTTGTTTGAAATTCTAGCAAATTCAATATCCCAGTAGTAACATTTATTGATTTCCCTACCTTTTCGTGTGCAGTGATGAGCCAATCATAGAGGTACAAAAGTGCAACACAAACAACAAGTATTCCACAAATACTTAATGAAGACTTTTGATGTAGTTACAGTTGTAAAGGTGTTTCATGCTGGAGGAAATTTGCATTTTCAGTAAACTAAGATACCTTCACAGACTGCAGGACATTAATACAGTAGAGATGACAACGAATGGACTTTGCAG
Organism: Fregata magnificens; assembly: GCA_013389945.1. Classification (NCBI taxonomy): domain Eukaryota; kingdom Metazoa; phylum Chordata; class Aves; order Suliformes; family Fregatidae; genus Fregata; species Fregata magnificens. The sequence goes on along the minus strand of WAAD01011285.1, from coordinate 28,656 downwards.
ATAGATAACATTTTTCATTTGAGAATGAAAACATTTTTTAAAAGTACTGGAGAAAAATGCATAGAAATTCTTACTTACGAGAATTTATAATCAGGCTCCTGGACAAAAGGACTCCATCTTGAAGGGTAAGCTGGGAATTTTTTTGTTTGTTCTTTGGTTTGTTTTTTTTTTAAGTAGCAGTTGACATGAAACATAAAGGGTTTTTTGCGCTTTTTCTTATAGGGACCCACAGCCAGCATTTGGTGTCCAAATCCTAATTTATTGCTAAAATCACACAAACTCCTTCTTTAGAAATAAACAGAGCTTTTTGCTGCTGAACAAGGCTACAAGTTACCTGATGTCCTTTTGTCCTGGTATTGGCTGGCATAGAGCTAATTTTCTTCCTAGTAGGTGGTATAGTGCTGTGTTTTGGATTTAGGGTGAGAATAATGCTGGTAACACACTGACGTTTTAGTTGTTGCTAAGTAGTGCTTACACTAGTCAAGGACATTTCAGCTCCCCATGCTCTGCCAGGTGCACAAGAAGCTGGGAGGGAGCATAGCCAGGACAGCTGACCCAAATTG
>WAAD01011285.1:9261-20849 GCA_013389945.1 Fregata magnificens | reverse complement strand
CCAAAAACTTGAAGCTATCTTTGATTAAAGTTCTTCTGCTGTAAATTTGAGATTTATTTTAGCTTTTCTGGTACCCGAAAACAAGCGTATTTGGAAGACTTTGGTCATTGTAAGTGGTGTGTTATCTATGCAAATATTGTTTTCCATCCAAAATGGAATTTCAGTAGTAGTCAGGAGGCTTTAAAATCAAATCCTACCTTTGACATATTAGAAGAAATTACAAATTCCATAATGCATAATATTATTTTTCTAATGTATCACTGGCCCATAATGAGAAACAATCTATTATATAGATTTTGCATTCAATCTTTTTGTCAAAAACTACATAGCACATCAAAAGTTAATAGCACTGGGGAGTTCAGTGATTAATATGAAAACAAATGGTATATTACAAATTTTCTTTTGTTCTTCATTCACAATGATGAAACTGCTAGGATTTAACCTTTAAGGGTTAAAGAGTTTAATCAATGTCAATGTCTGATCTTCTGAAGGCGATAAAGAACAGTCTGTCTAGCGATACCCAACAGAACATCACTTTGTCAAGCCACAAAGCGCCCAAAAGCTTGTCAAGTAAGTTACCAGAAACCTCTTTGTGGTTAGAACTCAGCTCCTTCCTGCTTGACCTATTATTTGATATTTGACCACTTGGTTGCAAGACACTTGCTCTTTCCAGCTGAAATGTCACTGGGGCATCTTGTCAGCTCCCCGACATCTCGGCCTGACATACAATTTTACTTTTGTGTGCTACAAGGCAGAAAATGCAGGGCAATGGCCTTGCTTTAAATTCTGTCAGCATCAAAGATGGGCGTCACTCTTGGGTCCTACCAACAACAACAAAAAAGGAGTCTATTTGAAGGTCAAAACAGCCATTACTTTAAAGTCTTTCAGCTTAAACTAAATATATTACCTGCAACACTGGTTTGGGAACTGTCCTTATAAAGTACATAAACATATCATGAGAAATCCTCCCTGCACAATTGTTCTTCCTTCTTATGAAATACAGACTTGATAAAAGGGTGAGTTTTCAGCGCCTGCAGGGACCAGATTCAGCAGTTAACTTAACTTGTTCAAATAGGCAAGTGGTATCATGTAGCTTTACAAGGAGCAACCTGACCTTCTCACATTGACCAGCAGTGACATTATTGTGCAGGAAGAGAAGCAGTCACATCATTTCTGTTTTGCACAACCTGCTTAAAGTTTGCAACTAAATGCTTGTCTTCAGTTGAGCTGACAAGAGAAAAGAGGGGGCTCAGTGAACCATGGCAGGGCTGCCATGAAATGACAGGAATCATTGGCATACATTTCAAATAGCTCTCTCAATCCTATTAAAGTATTGCAGTCCTGCTTTAAAATAGACAAGTATGAAACAACTTTGATAGATAGAGACTAAAATGGCTTATTGATTTTTTTTTTTAAGACTGAGGAAAATTACCCAAAATGTGTCATTCTTTAACATTTAAAAATATACTACATAAAAAATGAACAACTGCAATAAATAGAAGTTAAAAAAATAACTGTTTCAGTATGCAAAGAATGAGAAGTGCAGAAATGTGAACATATGAATGCACATTTTCATAAAAACATAAAATTAATGTCAAAAAATACATACGCTGAACTACAATTCAAAGGTAGCAACAAAATTGCACTTTAATTGCATCATTTTACATTAATGCAATTTTTTCCTTCTAAAAGATTATTGATACAAAGAATCTGAAAATCCATTTTCCATTGTTCTTTTGGGACTGGATGTGACATTCAGGCTGAAGCAATAGACTGAAGACTGAGAACTGGCTCTATTGTGCATAAAACTGTAGGATGTGTCAGGTTCAGCTTGCAATGCCAAAAAATCTGGGATACAACTCTGGTCAGGCTGAATTCCTAGCTTGAAGCCATGGTGATGTTTGAACTCCCTCTTGATTCCTGGAGTAAAATAAAGTAATAATAAAAAACCAAACAAAAAAGAATCTACATTTACTGTTAAACAAGCAAGAAAAACAATTTCATTGTGCCTTTCACAAAGGTATGTATATGAAGTATTTGCAACTGTTTGCTTCTTGTTTTAAACACTTATTTAAGACACATGGTACCTGAATATATACATTAATCTCTAATAAGCCGGAACGAAGGACATTAGCTAGAGTATTTTGCACTAGTAAGTGTTAGGAAACAAAAGCCTACTTCATTTGAAGTGCTACAAATACTTACAGAAAACTTTTACCCCTCTTCATTATCATGTCTAGGGTGTGTTTTTTTAAATAAACAAACTTACTCTACAGTCTCCCTGTCACTGTTATTAGTAAAAATATGCCATGCTAACCATGGAAGGTATTAATTTACCTTTAAATATATTTTACTATCGGTTGAAATCAAACACTTAATAGTCTTCAAATGTTAGCCTGTTAGAAGATGGCCAGAGAACATACACTGAATGTACGTTGATGGGCAACATGACTCATATTTCAATGAGTCTCGACATTCAGTCAAACAGTTATAAAGGTTAGACCAGTTAAAATTCAACATTAAATAACTTCCAGCACCAAAATATTGTGCATCCTACTTTGAAAGATTATGGATAATATCAGTATATCAGCATTAATAATTTTTAAAAATTATAAATAAAGACACTCTGTATTCCCTTAAATATCCACAATAATAAACAAACTTAAGAAAACACAATGCTATATTGCTCTTCTGCCCTTTACCAAGGGCAACTTAATGATTGGCAGCAAGTCAATAGACTATGTTACCATTTTACCCAATGCACTATATAGCTGTGGAAATAACAATCAATTATTTCATCAAGTCATAAAATATGTGAAAACTTCACATGCAAAGCATAATTACGGAAAAGACAAAAGATACTGAAAGACTGTTGCGGTATATTTGAGGTTTTAAACAATCTCTCTTCGGCGTTTCAGGAAGAGTATACATGCATATATAAACACAACACACAGAGGCAGAAATGCATACATACAGAAGCACAGATTCCAATATACATACTCATAGATATCCAGAGAGAGGCAGAAGGGTGTGTGTATATTCATATTTCAACAAATCCAGACTCAATCACATGTATGAAGACACATTGATGAAAGATTCCCCTTTCCTCTGTTACTATTGCTGGAGAAAAATCAATGGTTGCTTCTAACACCTACTTCAACAGTTCCCTTTGATATGGACTCTTTTGATTTCCTGATTTACCACAAGCCATACTGCAGCTACTGTAAACAGCTAGGTTATGTCAGACCTTCATTAAGAACCCATACAGTAGCAAATTTAGACGACTACTTCAAGTACATAGTTAAAATGAGGTATTGCCTTGAGTTTTTCTAAACTATGGCAGTGATGAGGATGAGATAACCAGCAGGACTGGCAAGTACGATCTGTAACACTCTAGCTTTTCAGTCCTTCTGGGCTCAACGCTATGCAGAATGGAAACCACTAAAAAGCCAAAGCACTAACGAAATTTACTGCATTTGTATCAGCACATCTGAAATGAGATCTCAATGAAGGCATCCACCTATCCACCAATTAACAGTCTGTTATTTGTACACTTTAATCAGCTGACCACATAGCCAAAAGTCTCTCTAAAATAAGTTATTCATACAAAAATAATATGACAATATTGAAATATGCAAATAAACTTGTGATGTTCTAAAAACACTTCTGTGTGTAAATGAACTCAGTAAGATGTAAGCCATAAACAGGTTTCACTCTGGCTAATGAATATTGAAGACAAATTTAAATGTATTTGTTTTTACTGCTTTCAACATCTCAATCAGCATATCACAAAAAATCACACACTACAATTACACTCTCATATTACTCTTTTTCTAGATGTAGTGAGGGTTTTTTTTGAAGAATATAGCATCAAAATCCCAGTAAGGAGATAAGAAATCAGATTTCCTTTGAGAGTTGCAAAAAAAAAAATGTATGAAACTTAATGATTGGCAGCAAGTCAATAGACTATGTTACAGTAAAAGCTTCACTGTTGGGGGAAAAAAGCTCTGTTTTAGTTATCCAGATCCTGTGCTGTACTTCTTACAAAGAACAGTAAACTATTCATTGAATAGAAGGGAAATCGGATCTAATAGCAATGTGATTGATGTAAAAAAAATCTTGGCTGTTACTCATAAGAACTGTTTTGATCCAATATCATTATATACACTCATGATGAATAAGAAAATAGGATTCTATAGGTTAGAAGAAAAAATACTCAGAACTGTTATAGCACTCATTGCTTGACCGCGTACCTGTACACAGGAATTTTAAAGGCAGATATAATTTCCCCAACAGACCTCTTTCAACATTATTGTATTTAGACACCTTTCTAAAACATGCATTAAATTGACAAACTCAAATGACTATGCCAGAACTGTAATGACAATCCATAATATAAATATGCATTTAGGTAATTTTTAAAAGAGGAATTATGTATCTTAAATAAGGTGTCTGTTCAGGTAAATCTTAAGCATAGCACTTTTATTTACCCAATAAGCTGTAAATGATTCCATTTAAACTGTTACACTTCATCAGGTAAACAGGTATTTAGGATACAATACGTCTAGCAAAAATATGCTTTCAAAATATTTATGTAATATTGTAATTGGTTATGTCCTATGGTCATTTTTCAAAGTTTGATAGCCTAAGTTTATAAAACATGTTTTCCCAAAGACCAAAATATGAAAGGATATTATATGGAATACTATTGAATAATTGAATTCAAAATAAATAAACTATATTATGGAATAATTGCTTTCTAAACTACAGTTAACTCAAGCAATTTTTTAGTATTAGACGTGGAAAAATATTTCTAAAACAATTCTTCTCTACAGTTTTTCTTCTGTGACTAACCTGTGATCACATTTAGGATCTAGTTTACAAGTTGTCTCATGACACGTGAGCTGTTTTACCAAAGTTAAAACCGATTTACAGTAGGTTGCTTTATTATATATGATACTGTGAGGAAATACTGTAATTCCATCATGTATTATATTCTTATATATGTTTTTATTGCAATGTCAGTCTACTCAAAAGCATCATGTTGTTGATCAAACACACCCCATTTTGCTTTTATATATCAATACTTGTGGAATAATACAGACAGTTAGACACTTGGTATTGGAAGACTATGCACGTGTTATGACAGTAGTGCAAACAGATAACTACATAAAGAAATTCACTGTTAGAAGTATATTGTTTATCTTCAATTGTAGGAATAAAATGTATAACCACAGCTGAAGCCACAAATCAGTCAAAACAGTTTCAGCCTTCAAAGTCTACACAAGGATAATTTTACTGGACCACAACTGTCACTATAATACCACACTACAACTTTTCAATTGCCCTCTACTATTTGTATGTTACAACAATAACTCCTTCCAATTTTGGGATTTCCCACCACTAATTTTAGTCACTTTAAACTGCTTTCAAATATTCAATTTCAAAACACAGTAGCCCAAACTTCCCTTCCACTTTCTTATGACATGTAACATTCTATATTATAAAAAATCAGAATAATAAAAAGTGGTAAGGTTTTTGTGAGTTAAGGCTTCTGGGTTGTGAATAACAAGCTTGCATATATGGCTTCGACTGAGGTAAGAAAGTAATGAAACTGCTTAGAATCAGAACAGAAAATGACCGAGTAAGGAACAAAATAAAAGGGTAGAAAGAATAATACCAAAGTTGCAACATAAATGTATTGGGTTTGCATGGCAAGGTTTTGGCAGCCGGGGGGCCACAGGGGTGGCTTCTGTGAGAAGCTCCTAGAAGCCTCCCCCATGTCTGATAGAGCCAATGCCAGCCGGCTCCAAGATGGACCTGCCACTGGCCAAGGCCGAGCCCATCAGCGACGTGGTAGTGCCTCTGGGATAACATATTGAAGAAGGGGGAACAAAAACTGCACAGTTGCAGCTCAGGAGAGGAGTGAGAATATGTGAGAGGAACAACTCTGCAGACACCAAGGTCAATGAAGAAGGAGGGGGAGGAGGTGCTCCAGGCACTGGAGCAGAGATTCTCCTGCAGCCTGTGGTGAAGACCATGGTGAGGCAGGCTGTCCCCCTGCAGCCCATGGAGGTCCATGGTGGAGCTGATATCCACCTGTAGCCTGTGGAGGACCCCACGCCAGAGCAGGTGGATGCCTGAAGGAGGCTGTGACCCCACGGGAAGCCCACGCTGGAACAGGCTCCTGGCAGGACCTGCGGACCCGTGGAGAGAGGAGCCCACGCTGAAGTAGAATTACTGGCAGGACGTGTGACCCTGCAGGGGACCCACACTGGAGCAGTCTGTTCCTGAGGGACTACACCCCGTGGAAAGGACGCATGCTGGAGCAGTTTGTGAAGAACTGTAGCCCATGGGAAGGACCCAGGCTGGAGAAGTTCGTGGAGGACCCCACAGTGGAGGAGGGGAAGAGTGTGAGGAGTCCTCCCCCTGAGGAGGAGGGAGCGGCAGAAACAAGGTGTGATGAACTGACCGCAACCCCCATTCCCCGTCCCCCTGTGCCGCTCTAGGGGAGGAGGTAGAGAATAATCGGGAGTGAAGTTAAGCCCGGGAAGAAGGGAGGGGTGTGGGAAGGTGTTTTAAGACTTGGTTTTATTTCTCATTACCATACTCCGATTTGATTGTTAATAAATTAAGCTACTTTATCCACGTTGGGTCTGTTTTGCCCGTCACAGTAACTGCTGAGTGATCTCTCCTTGTCCTTATCTCAACCCATGAGCCTTTCGTTACATTTTCTCTCCCCTGTCCAGTTGAGGAGGGAGAGTGACAGAGCGGCTTGGTGGGTACCTGGTGTCCAGCCAGGGTCAACCCACCACAATAATACAAAGTCTCAGTAATGGGGGTTCCCTGTGCGATGATGCAGATGCAGTAATAAGTTCAGCATTATATCTCAAGGTAAATTAAAGACAATTGTTGAATTACAAGGCCAAAGCGTGATCTGGCAATCACCAAATTCAGGGTACTTAGGTGTCTGAGGATGCCTGACAGCAAACAGAAGTGCAGAGGGAGGAGCAAGCTGTAGTTTCTTCTGAATTCTAGCAAGTGGAAAGGCTGTAGCACAGTCCCTCAAGAGTAGGAAGAAATGTAAGGTAAGCACAGACATAGAGAGTGATGGGGGGCAAGTGAGAAACAGTCAATATATTTCTCCACGATTGATTTCTGATACTGATTCCTCTCACCCCAACTCTAGAACATACATATACACAGTAATACCAGTAGACAGCAAATCAAATAGCCAATGATGTTCTTTTCAGCTTCTCCCACCTATGCTATCATTGTAGCTTGCGTCATTTCACTGTGGCAATAGCAATTCCAGTAAGTGTTAAAGAAACAACCACTGTCTTCAATAACCATTTTGCAGCACATAGGTGGAAAACCTATTTCCCTACAAAGATGCACATTTTCAGATCATTCACAACCTCCTTCTCAGACTGCTATTTCCAAAACTGAGTTGCCTTTTGCCAGACAATGCCAATGGACTTCCAATATGCTGCTCATTCTTTTGCTGTTAAAAGTAGTTCCAAGAGCCATTTCTCACTCTCAGTGAAATAAATAAAACATCAGACTGATGAAAATGCTAGAAACTGGTGCTTAAAATGGAAAATACTACTAGTAGGTGTCAGTGCAATACAGTGCTAGTTAACAAACTTTTTCAAAGCAGGAATGTATGCTGGCCAAAACTGGAAAGTTTGCTTCCCATGTCAATGATTTTGCAATTCTGTATGCTGAGGCAGTAGGACTAAATTGGTGCTCTGACACAAAGTAGGAAAACAGTAACATTCGGTATAAATTTTAATTGTCAGCACTCCTGCCTGGATTCTGCAAACAATTTGCTATCAGAGAATAATTCAATGGGCTGCCAACTCATTACATATTAAGTCAGAAAGGTAGACACACAACACACTTTGGGTGCTGCTAGCCAACAATACTAATGACTTTTTTCATTATCAAAGAATTCCCTCTTCCACTTTCAGGAGTTTTTAAACAAACACGAGTCTAAAATATCTGGAAATAAATTTTTTTTTCTGCTTTTCTAATGCTTTAGCGTTTAATGCATTCAGTGAAATCACCCTCTGGAGGCTCAATTAAAAGCAATTAAGAGAAAGATTTCATAATATTGTATTTGTTTTTCTAAAAGAAAATCCTATTTTATTCAAACATACTTAAACCTGGTATGTTTGAAGAATGCACGGGATTGGATGGGTTATCACATCAGATGAACACCTTATCTTCAATGTTTTGTTGGCTTAAAGACAAATAATTTGTTTTTGCATTGCTAATTTTGATGATTTCTAAATATTTTGGCCAAAATCCACCACGCAACCTATATAGAAAGTTTCTCTTCCAGATGCTTCACTGGAATACACACGGAAGTCTCCCATCTTCAGGTCAAATTCTCTGCACTACATTACTAATGCCAAAAAATTAGGCAAACTATGTAGTGCACTATTTTCATGGTGAAATGCTCAGTCCGTATTGATTTCAATCCTAGTTTCCAAATTCTTTAGTACTTTTTGCCCATGCTGCCTACCACTGTCTTTCCACTTCCTCTAGAATAGAGCAACTTTTATTTATTTATTTTTAATCTGAGTAGCTAACCCAAATGGCTATTGGCTTATCTTGTGCTACACGTTGCAAACAACATTGAAAGGTACACTGTATTCTTACTAAACTGTTGTGACACATCTCCATGTTTTGCATCAGTGTATAAGATTGTCATTATCTTTAACTGACGCTCCTCTTGCTTCCAAGAAAGCCTTTCCTGCTATGTGAGTTTTCCCACAGCTTTTCATTGCCTCAGATCAGTATTTCTCTCTCTCATGGTTCCCTCTCAGCTCTTCGCTCCTTTCTAGCAAGAGGAGGAGAAGGTGACTACAACCAGAGACTAAAACACTCACGACACCATGCTGAGGCACAAGTGGCTCATGACGTAGTCCTCTCCACTTAGCCTTTTCTTCTGCAGCCCCTATCCAAGCAGTTAAAGTGTCAAACTTCATATTCTCTTGAGAAATTTATTCAGTCATCAGCTGAATTCCTACAGTGTGACTGTCTGACGTAAGCCTTCAAAGTTTCGTCTGAGTTGCATGTATACTGCCGCTCTAGCAGAAAAAGGAAAAAAGTGTATTTACATTCATTTTGCCAAACATTAGCATCTTCTGTCCAATCATTTGAATGCAGAAGTGTTAGGAGAAAACATCTTAGAGAACAAGGGTTGACACATACAGTGTGAAATCTTAAGGTACTTGAATGCAATGAGGGAGAAAGTGAGACAGAACCACATTTCATCTCCCTAACTGTGCTATAGTCCACATGAACTTTGTGACAGGTCTCTGTCTCTCAGCCACACTTCACTAGCTTCTGCTGACATTCAGCTGTCAGACAGCAACCCTTTACCATGCCCCTAACATGCTCTACAGCTTCACCCAATTAACTCGCTTTCACTTGACATTGCAGCAAAAAGCTTCATAATAGGTGGTCAAGGTGCATGGTGTCTGCTTGCCCTCTTAACTGCTCACGCACAGCAAAATGCTTAGCTACCTTCCTTTTTGTCTGTTTGCTCCAAACTGGTGCAACTACAATTTAGGCATTCTGCTACTAAACAGGACAAGGACAGCAGACCTTTCCCAGGGGTGCATTAATCTATCTTTTAACAAAGACTAATTTTAATGCAGAATCCTAGAGCTAATCATCATAAACATTTTGGCAAAAAAGAAATTACACTGATTCAGTAAAATACTTCAATCACTTTATAATTAATAAAGATATACTGTATCAGCAATATGGATACAAGGGGGAAAGAGGGAAAAAGTAATTATTTCTAATAGTAACATTTAACAACATAAAGGAGAAAGGTCTAGGAACAATGAAAGTGTCTTTATGATTCAGCTTTCTTGCATTAAAAAATCTTTAGGCATTCAGGAGATTAATTTTTGCTATGGATTTCTGCCAAATATGCAATATTTTTGAGGAATAATATTCAGAAATATAAATCTATGTAGCTAACAAAACAAATGAACTATTAAAAAAATGGAAATCAACATTTTAGGATTCTCCTGATAGCTTATATAAAAATGAGTACAAACATGGAACTCACTGTTACTTTGTAGACAGATGCCTTGAGAATACTGCAGTTTGCTAACTACTTCTCTCAAGTATATTTGTATTAAATATGTGGAGTAGGTCAGAAAAGGCCCTGAAAAATCCAATGCACAGTAAGTACTGATGACGTTCAAGTGCTCTTTGCTGAAGGGGCACACTGTTAACCAAGGGTGGAACAGTCTGGATGAGCACTGGTGTCTGGACGAGCACTGGTGTCTGGACAGTGGAATTAGGAGAGTCGTTGTAGCAAGTGCCTTCTGGTGGCCTTATGGCTTTCAACTACCAGAACCCCAGCAAGGCAAGACTCAAAAGACTATCCACAAAGCCCTTTCAGAGATTCTGGTGTTTCCTAAACTACAGCAAGTTCAGATAGGTTATGTAACCTATTTGCTTTCCCAGAGTATCTACAGGGATGAGTCCCCTTGAAGTTGTTTCTAAAAACGATTGAAAGGGCATTTTTTCACACAAGAAATCTGATTTTCATGAAAAGAAGTAGACATCCAGTTTGTAGAAAGTGGAAGCTCAAGAGAAGCCATAAGCAGGAAGGAAGGAAAACAAAAAGAAAATATATTGATTGAAGTGTAAAGCAGACACCTCTCTCAACAGGAATTTATGGCAAGGACATAGAACCAACTTATCTTTAGGAAAGGTGGTGAAAAGAAGCAAGTCTTAAGGACTTGGAAATCGCACACCTCTGGCAGAGCTTGCTGATGCAAAAATGGGTAGCTTTGCAGCAATGAAAAAAAATGTAGTGAACATCTCACTCGGATTTCAAGTAGGAAAATGGTAGTACTTGGACTTGAAGTGCCAGAGACACGCAAGGCCTCTTAGTGAAGAATATTATTGCAGCTCTTTTCAAAAACCTTTAGGTGAGCAAAAAGTGATTTTGGTCCACTTGGTTGCGAGAATATAATCCTGTGTTGTCCATAATCCTGAAGTGAGAAAGGAAATGCTGATCTCATGAATTGACAGCCTTTAGCATCCCCTAACAAACAGCAGATTGACGTTAGCTCTTAGGAGACAACAGAATTAGGATAATAAACTGGATACAGACATGCTTTATGCAACCTATCTGCACCTATTTGAAAAACAGATTGATTGTAATCTGTTATCCAAAATACAAACACTTGCATGCTGAGTAAGAACATCTACATTTGCATTAGGCTACAGGCTAATCTAAATCTCAGTTCATCTAAATAACTGTATTAAACTGAGTAGCCTCTTAAAAAGATCCTCAAATGACAGAGCAAAAAATTACTGACTTATACCACATGCTTAGAAGTGAACTATTACTACTGTCAACTTCATTTTCTCAAAATGAATGTTTGTTATTAAAATCATCAATGTATTAGGAGGACAAAGGGTTCCACCCTTTTAGCACTGGCCAATGCAGTGTGCATTTCTGGATTGTCCACTGCAGATGTGTAGCCTGCTACCTCCCAGCCAAAATCCTGATAAGGGCTCCATCCCCCTCCCCCATAAACTAGCTT
>WAAD01011283.1:2102-39394 GCA_013389945.1 Fregata magnificens | reverse complement strand
CCCCCCCCCCCCCCCCCCCCCCGATGTGCTGTCTTCCTGGCCACATCTGCACATATTTATAATTGTCATCCTTCTGGTCTCCTGGTGTTCTGCTTCCTGTTTTTAATTGTTTTCTTCCAAATTTGCTTTTTATCTACCTAACTTCAGAATCGTATTATCTAAGTCTCATAAGAGGTATAGGGGATCTTACTGTCCTCCTGACAAGAGTGTCAGATTAGTCATATCTGTAGGGGTAACACCTGGAAGATCAGGAGATGTACATGCAGGTATCTAGGATCGACCTCAGTGGTGGACAGCCCTGCTGGAACCTGTTCTTTGCACTAGTGGGTCAAATACTGACAAATCTTGGTTTAGACTAGACTAACTTTCTTATTATCTGCCTGTCTCCCTGGATCATTTTTACAACCCACACACAGTTACCTGCTGCTGCTGTAGCTCTGCTCTCACCATTATCTGAGCCAGCAAATTTGAAGCCATTTGGGGAGGTCTAAATGAGCTGCAGTCATTACAGAGACCAGAGTTCAGATATATCCTGAAGTGCCCCCTAGGGCGAAATCAAGAATTCTGAACATAGAAGTGTAAGATCTCTAGGTGTTGGTGTTTGTGGTGTTGAGGGAAAACTGTGGTGTACATCCAAGGAGAGTGAGCTTCCGAAAGCATCCTGAGGACATCAACTGCCAGGGTAAAGTCAGACTCCCTTCTGCCTAATCTAGGTCCCTGACTCTTGCATTCCAGGGCACCAACCACTCAAAAGAGATGGTGCGTGTTCATTTAATCCTGTAATTTAGGGACTCAACGAGGGTGAGCTGCATTTTTTGGGCAAGTATACTTGCCACTTTTGCAAGGCATTGGATAATACTAGGTCTTAAAAGAGCAGTTACACCCAACCCAGAGGAAAATATTTCAGTAGCTAAACAAGTTAAGAGTAAGATAATAGTAGATATTAACTATTAGTATGTAAGTTTATATTAATACCTGTAAAATTCAACATTTGAAATTCATTGTTGTAGTGCGTTTGACTTCAAATGTGTATATGAACATGTCTGTGTTACTCACAAAAGTTCCTTATGTTGGGTCTTACAGTGGAACTTCCAAATTTCTGAGTTTTTCCACTCCACTAAGGGAGAGATTTTTAGGTCTTCTAGTAAAATACTAAGTATATGAGCAAAGCACAGTATTATGCTTAAATTTGCGATGTCAAATAAATGGAATAGAGTGAAATTCCTAGAATGATAACTACCAGATGGTAGTTCTTATGATATAACAATATATTTCCTTATGTATTTAACTTCAGCATGAACTCATCCAGCATACCTGTAGGTACTTATTTGCACAACCTATCACAGGAGCGTAGGGTAGCTACGCTATATAGCCATTTACTTGTATAGCAAACGGAAAAGATGGAGATGTGCAATTAACCCTCTTTCTGTTAACGTTAAGGAGAAACTATAGAGACAAGATTGCATATGTAGGCAGCCCATTAAGTTTCTGGAGTTAGGAAGAATGAAGCTGAGTCTGAAACAGCTTACTTCCAAGAATACCAGAGAAAAGCAAAACAGTACACTAACTTGCCTTGCTCCTCTCATGCTTGAGTGCTGAACATGCTGTTTACAGGCATAAAGCTAAGTTTCATGAGTTTAATTGTAACAGCACCGTTAAATATATGTCTTGAGAGGTTTTTGAGAGCGTTTATACATTAAGCTTTTCCTCTAAGTCGCTTCCTTTGGGGCCACCTAATACAATTTCTCTTGCTGTGTGCTGAAGTTCCACATTAGTTACTCTGAGTTTTCCTTGATTTATAGGGCTTCATGCAAACCTTCAAACCTTTTCCAAAGGTAAGCACGGTGGGTGGAATTTCTGAGAAATCCTGAGTAATCTAAAAGCCCAAGTCTCATTCACTTTCAATAAAACTTGACTGCTTGAGGGCCAGGCTTTTAAAACACTCAGTTACTTAAAAGTGAAAATAGTTGTCTAATGGGATTTACTAAAGTGCCGTGGTTAGTCTGAGAATGTTTTTTGTTTATCTGCTCTATTTATATTGTTTACTTTATTACTTCCTGCTCAAAACATGTAATAAATTTTCTCCCATATAGTTTTGTTTGGGGTTTTTTTTTTGATAGATTGTTCTTCCTATGGTAAAGTGGGACTGGCCAGAGCTTCCCCAAGTGACTGCTTTCTGTGGAGTTGAATCTTTTGCATTTATTACTCGTTATCTGTACAAAAGTTAACTTCTGTAATTTTGCTGCTTTTCCACAGTTCCCTGCTGACAGCAGTGAGACCCAGACTCACAAAGGAAATTAGTCACTGCCACGCTGACTGCTTAAGCAAGCACTGAGGGAAGTATGCTTGCACCACTGATGAGGTCCCTCAGTGAGTAAGAGGGATAACTGTGAATCACTGTTATGGAGCAAAACTCCACCTAAGATGAAACATCAGTGCCTGCCTTCTACTGTGGCTGTTAAACACTGGGGACAAAATTCTAGTCTCACTTTTAACTGTGTGAATCCAAAGTAAGTCCATTGACTTCAATCTAGATTTATACTATTACAGTCTCATCCAACTCCCATTTGGAAAGTTTCCACTGATTTTAACTAGAGTTGGACCAGACCTGGAGTCATTTCTATTGCAACAATCTGGTTACCTTATGTCAGGCTTCTTTCTCAAGTGCATAAACTTCATTACTGAAAATTCATTGATTGAAATGAAATTAAACATCAAGCTGATGGTTTATGCAGACTTATACCCTACACCAGCATGAAGTTAACAGTTTCTTTATGTCAAAGTATTAACTTTCAGTTATTTCCAGGTTCCGTTTCTAGCAGTTTAGAATAAGCATCTAAACCGTGAAATTAAGCTGAGCCCCTCAAAGTTGAAGTCCCCATCAAAAATATTCAGGACATCTATGTTAACATCTTGGTTGAAAATCACAATTCATAAGCATTTCCAATGATAAAATACTTACCTGGAGTCATATTGGATGTTTTTCTGTCACCAGCTGGGACATATGAGCATTGGACTGGATAGAGCCTTGCAGGTCACTGAATCCACTTCCCTGGAATGGGGAGAAATAACTTCAGTAAATGTCTACTTTAGAAGAACCCTCTTCTACACAACACAGCGCCAACATCATAGACTTCAAAATATTCACCAGCAGCCTATAGGAAGCATTAGTCCTGAAGTAAAAGACTGAAATCCACAACTATAATTTGCCACAGAAGGAGAAGAGGCAGGATTAAGAGCCTTACCAGTAAATGTTTTATTAAAGAAACCTTCCAGGTGATGCTGAGGGAGGTCATATCCCTGTTAGAAAGGAGGCCAAAAAAGAAAAGCAGCAGTCCCCACCTATCTGACCCCAGGGAGACATTCTTTCCTTCCACTCAAAGTGGTGATTGTTTTAATCCCAAGATCTGAGGGGATCTAATGGGAGCACCAGGACATGAACCTACAGCCTGTTCCCAGCTGCAGCTAGTCTCCAATGTTTCAGAAGAAAACAAAAAGAAAATTAAAAAAACCCAAAAGCTAAATTATTCAGTCTGTGGGGAAGGAAAGAATTAAAATCTGAGAGGCCAAAGTTATATATAGTACATCCAAGGAAGCTAGCAGGAACCCATATCAGCGTATTCCTGGGTGGAGAAGGTACAGTGCCATCCTTTCTCCTAATTAAGTGAAAACATGTATCTTCACTGATTTGAAGCATTTCTGTCCATTGTCTACCTCAGCCATTTGCAAAGCAAGATGGAAAAAACCATTCCCCATCTGAACATGGACTCCTGTGTTTGGAAGATCTTTGTCACTCTGTGGAGCCAAGACTGGTCATTCACATAGGTGGTCTGAGCAAGATCTTCAGGCCTAATCTCAAATGTCAGTGTAGACATACCTCACAGCACTTTCTCTCCACTATCACAGTATCTCAGCAACTCACAATGCCTAAAATATTTGTCCCTGCAACGTGCCCGGGAGTGCTATACACCTCAAAGAGGAACTGGTAAGCAGAGAAGGTGAAGTGAGATTTGCTCTCTGGAAGTTTTGGCAATGTTTTTGTATGTTTATTGAAAGGAAATTGGTGCTTTTAAGAGATGATTCGGACCACTTGACTGAAGTCTCAATTGTATAATGTAGCATTCATAATTGCTGTTTGGACGTGCCTGCTTCTCTCATTTATTGACAGAGAAATGAGGCTCTCAAGACACTCCTCTGGCCTTTGGGAGCAGGTCAGTTCTTCCTGTAATACCCCCACAACAGTTACACAGCAAGCTAATCAAAATAGCAGTCCCACTTCTTAAAAAAATATCAAAAAATATGTGTATATACATGCCTGTATATATATATTTTTTAAATTTCACAGAATCAGTTTCACGATCCCATTGCTGGCATGCTCTGTCTTTACAAAATGGCAGAAATAAGAGGCAGGGAGCAGGAGTACATCAAACCAGGATTGCTATGCAGTGTGAAACTTCACCTTCTTTTTGCCAGGGAGAATGTTTGTGAGACCACGCTGCAGAACTGATACATCAGCCTGGATCTGAGAGGCAAACTGCATCCTCTCTGGTGGCACGTCCACTGGGATAGAAATGCTACAGTCAGAACTATCGCTTACTTCTGAAGAGAGTTACTGTCTCTCAGCAGGCTCCAATGTCCTACAAAATTAAAATTTACAAAAGACCTGTTTTATTAAGTGTATTATTAACTGTGATTACATTTCTGTCCTAATTTTATTCCAGTAGTTCCTAAGAGAGTATTGCTTAGAGAAAGTATTACACTGCCCAAGTAAGGGAGGTACAAGTCCAATGCCAGTAGGTGGATATAGCAGACATCATTCTGGAATAGATCAAGGACTGGGCAGCTTTTTTACACTACAGGATAAACTCCTTTAAATATTAGGAGCTTGGGTTTTTCTTTTGTTTTTTTCTCATTTATACATTTACACTAACAGTGAAATCAGCAGGGTTGCTCTAGATTTTTGCCAGTTTGGAAAACTGATCTTGTCAGCTTTTACTAAGCATGCTACAAACTACTTAAGCATCAAGTATAGAATCCCTGTTATTAAAAGGTGATGCTGCTGACTAGAAAGTCCAATTTAACAATTTATTGCAAAACTGAAATAATTTCTTGTCCATTTGTTCTAAATATTGTTGATGTACTAATGAAAAAGAGCATTGGCTTAAGAAAAGCCCAGTGTTAAAGTTTGAGATAGAATATCCTCTCCAAACAATAAGGATCTATTATTATTCAAGGCCATCCTTACCTGGTCTTAATAACACCTTGTGGCAAAATTAATTTACTTTTAAAATTCCAGTTGCCATAACAACTTGGTGCAGTTGTTCATGTGACTTAATGAGATTCCAAAAGAACTATTTCATGAAGAAAAAAGCCAGATGAATGGAGATCAACTAAGAGGGATTTTTTTTCCTATTACTGTATTTAAACATTAATAGCTAGTTAATGAAAATGCTTCCTGTAAAAGCAAAAATACTCTTATATTCAGATCTACTGTACTCTAACTCCTTCTATTATATAATCCATGGAGCCTACATATTTTGCAGCAAATAGTGACTCAGTTTGAGATAGCTGCATACTGTGCATCAGCCTGATAAGCAGTTGTTTTCAGCTTTGTACCCATTACCTTTCCCCTAAAAGGATAAATGTCCATGGTGATCTGTTCCTTAGCATTACAAATACTGTTGTGTTGAGAACTGCTGTCAAGAAAGAATGACACAACAATGTAATGCTGAAACTGCTTCATGGTCATAACCACCTTCCATGTACCTCCCATTTATTAACTATATATTTGCAGATAGACAGATAAATAGATAGATCAGCCCAGAGCAGCAGTCCAGAAAGGGTGCATAAGGGAAAGCTGATGTGGCCTCACCTCCTGCCTTGCCTAGCCTGCCCACCTGGAGAAGTGTGGCCAGCAGCACAGTCCGTCTGTTTGCTTGAGTGTGAGGAACTGACATTAACCTTCCTCTTTTCCCCCAAGAGGACTGCTTCTGTGACCTCCAGTCTGTACTGGACCTCACAAGTCTGATCTGAAGACCCGAAATCCCTCCAGACAGAAACATGCTGTCTTTCATTATCTGCAATGGAACCAAAAATCTTTAAGCACCTCAAAAATTATTAATAAAAGTAAAAAGAGCCACAGTACTAGTCCTCTATGCACATACGTGTAAACACTAGTCACAATAAAGAACTCATCATACATCGATGAGAAACATAGAAGTATCAGGACAGATGAACCATGTCATACAGAATCTCGTATCTCCTGTGACAATTTTAGGAAAATCTCCCACTACAGTCCTTTTTCTTAACAGTGAAGCATGAGCTTTCTTTTTAAGCTGCCTACCAGTGTGGTCTGTTGCTGGTCCCTGGCTGTGACTTAGATACCTATCCTCTCTAGGCTAGACCAAGAGATTGCTCAAGTTATACCTAAGTTTTATATCACAGAGGTCATTAACACCCAGCATTATTCTGACCTTTTGCCACCATATCAAGGAGCTGGATCAGAAGTAAATGGGAAGCTATAACATTTTGACATTGGTCTGATTTGCATGGGAAGAAAACAATATTATAAATCTCATTCTTCATGTTAACTAAAGCTGGCAGAAAAAGTTGAAGGAAATAATTGGTAATGACAAATTAGCCTTCTTTTTATGTTTGTGAATTATCTCTGAACACTCTACAATTGATTTTAATGTATTTATTCTTTGAAAATAATTTTCAAACAATGCATAGGCTACTGAAGGTTTGAAGAACAGTTATTTATTTCATATTCAGAATCTGAAGTGTATGGTTGGCATTGGTTGAATTGGTAAGTCATTTGATACTGTTTTAATACAAATAAATGAAAATGGTTTGGGATGCAAATATTTATATTTATTAGAGCCAAATTTGCTGATTATTCATATTCGCTTTAATTCATTTAAAAGCCACACTTCTTGCAAACCTGATTGCTAAAAAATATGACTGGCAGTATACTGGTATTTAATGCAAAGCAATTCTAGAGTAAATTAATTCAATATTCAGCTGAATTGTCTTAGGCAAATAATTTCAACATTGATGTAGGCATAAGTACATTTACCATCAAAGCTGGAATAATTTCTGAACAGTTTCTTAAATAATAGTATATTAAAAAGTTACTATTATAGCAATAATAAACAGATCAAATAAAGGAAGAAATTCACATCAGGCTCATCAGTTGTTTTCTTTATGGCTGTACAAATACTTATTGTATCTCTTTTTCTTACCACACTATTCTACTAACTAAAACTTAATTTAATCAGTCCAATAATATTATACAAATGTCATTCATCCAGTTTTGATTTATGTTGCTTTTTAATTTCAAATAGCTTTCTCAGTAATCTGGTTTTCTAGGACTTTATTGGGCTTTTATCTCTGGCCTATAACCTATCCAAATTATTACTCTAATTTTGTTCGTATTGGCACATACCACATTCTGACTTTGCATTTTCTCTTTTATGTTCTTTTATTCTAACTTTTGCTAATCTTCTGCTCATCTCGTGCTTTTCTGCTGTAACAGCTGGGAATTTGAGCAATTCTTGACGTTTTGAAATTTGGCACTGATACCATGCCAACCAGGACAAAGATTTTTCAGCTGTTTTTGTTTTTTTTTTTTTTTTTTTTTTTTTTTTTCAGTAAAGATGGTTTCATTTTATGTCTTTATGTACTGGTTAGTACAATGTGTGTACTATCACTGCCTAATATTTCATGAATATGTAACAGAAATCATCACAATAAGCATTAGTAAACAAGATGAGGAGTAAGTACTGTTACTTTGTGTTTGCTTTAGGCTATATTCTGATATTTTTACCCTTGTTGAGTAAGTAATCAATGAAATATAGTTTGGCCTCTTAACAATGTGGGAAGCAGCATGCAGGTGTGAAGAATCAGTTGCCAGGCATAAGCCCCAGCTGAAAGACTTAAATAACAACTGACAGCAAATTAAGGAGCTTAGAGGCTGGTGGGGTAAGTAGATATTACAGATGGTCTTACCTAAACAAAGGTGGACACAGTGGTGTCTCTTGTCCTTTGAATTTATTCTTGCTCATGCCTGATGTGAATGGCAGGAGTTTTTTGGGGTTTTTTTTCAGACTGCCTGAAGCTTTTGTTTGATTTTGTGAAAATTAAGCTAATTTAAAGGATTGTTAGTTAAAGTAGTAATGATAGTCTGGGGTTAGAGATCCGTCTAAAGACCTGTTATAGGGAGTAGCAAACATTTTGTGTTTGTGGGGACTTCTAGTTGTGGGTTGTTGGGGTTTTTTGGAGGGTTTTTTACATTGTTGTTGTTTTGTTGTTTGTTTTTTTTTTTTTTTTTCTCCTTCTCCTTTCACCATCCTTTGGGCAACATATTTTTCATGTCTGGTGCTCCTGCTTGGTGATGTTCCTGTCTTTCCTTATGCAGCTGTTGTACTGTATATAGGGTTAGCTGCATAGTGTAGTAGGTGCAAGAATTCCTGTGGGCAGCTTTGGATCCTGTGGTGTTTTTTTCTTTTTTTTTTTAGTGCAGTCTGGAGACTATACCATATAATGTTGAAAGATTTGTTTTATGGCAGTACAAAAGACAAAGCTTGACTTCTGAGAGGCTTCAGAAGAACTTTGTTTGTCCTGAGTTTTTTGAGAAGCTTGAAAGAAGTATTTCAAATAAATATTACAGCTACAAGCAAGTATTTTATAATAATGTAGGGAGTACATTATTTAAAACAAACAAATATAGCTAGGATTTTTTCATCAATTGTACTTAGTGTATAGAAAAATCAATACTGTTTTCAGGGCCCACTTAGTTATTGCCTCTCAGCTCAGTGGTTGAAATGGTCTGTGTTAAATTATTTGTCATCCTGCTTAGCAGCGCGGTGCTCCAAGCATGACTACTTGACCAGGCTGCGAGGCAAAGCGACTAAGTCATCTTCTGCTCATTCCGGAGTTGAGAGGGTTCAAGCCACTGTGAGTAAATACCTGCTGTGACCCTGATAAGCTATTGCAGCAAGCTCAACCAGGCAGGTCTGCTAAGGTCTTCTGCTTTGCAGGCTTTCTGTTCTCCAGCTGCATCTGGTTGGGTTGCATTAGCCCACTTGTGTAGAGAGAACTCACTCTACGTCACTAGTTTGCAAAACTTTTGTACCCAAGCTGTGCTTGTAATGTGTGGAATGCTGCCAAGGTTTTGGGGGTTCAAAAAGTGATACAAGAGGTTATAGTGTTTGGCTTCTGCTAGGGAGTAAACAGATGCTTCCTAAAAAATCTTTTTATTTTTAAAAAATAAATCTATTAATAACTTCCTATATCCCTCAGTTAAACTACTTTTTCTGGGTCTTTCTCCCAGCTCTCAGGAGGGGAATATCCCAGAGGGTAGTAACGCATCTCCCCTGGGATACTCTGGCCCTTGCCTTGACGGGGCATGCCTCTGCCTGCTTTCTGCTTCCCTGGGCTGCAGGTAGGTCAGACAAAACTGTCTGGTTCCTTGTGTGCCTGTGAGGGACTGAACAGAGCTGGGTCATGCTGGGAAAAGGGACAGGAGGGCTGGTACCATGGTGTGGCCTGTGATGGAAATACTGCAGTGCCTAGAGGTTAGTGGGAGACATTGAAGAAGGGAGGAAAAAAACAGTTGGAGTCCTTGGGGGAGTGAGCTGTGGGGCTGGGGACCATGGCACCAGAGCCTGCACAGCTCTGTCACTTCTGCAAGCATTGTTTAGCAGTGAGAAGGAAACCTTCATTTTTTTGCTGAACTGGTTATAGCTGTCAGTTGTGCAGCCCAGATCACTGACTATGAGCCACAGTACATGTACTGTTTGGTGCGCCCTGCAGTCTTGGTATCACAGGTGCTACTCATGGAAATTACAGGGACTGATGGTTCAGCTTCTCTGGGTTTTTGACTACTTTAACAGAAATGCTCTGTTGCTACATTAATCATAAATACAGAAGAAACAGGGATGAAGAGTGTCACTAAGCTGACCCAAAAGAAGTTTCCTTAGAGAAGAACATCTAACTTCCCTTAATTTTCACCTCTTTTATGGGAGGGGGTGGAAATTATACAATCATATACGCAGCTGGCAGTATGCTTGTTTCCACAGTCTTGTGGTCTGATGACCTTAACGCAGAATGTAAGAAAACAGCTTTATAAACAATGAAAGAAAGCTTTAACAACAGCTGCCTGTTCTTAGGTAGTAGACAGATGTGGGCCAACAGCCTTTCTTTTTCTTCCTAGAAATGGTGATGGGATTGGGGGAAGGGGTGATGTTGCTGGGATTTGTTAAGAAAAATTTTCAACATGGATTAACAGCACAAATTGGCAAGTGTGAAGCTCATCCTCTTGATTTCCCAATCTGACAATCTCTGATGTCATGCCAGTGGAAACAGATTTCTGTAACGTCAATTATGTGTAATGTTCAAACTGAGGCTTTTGAATATTTATGATACTTGGCTGGCTAAAAAAGTTTTTATTGCATTTAAAGATAGACCTTCAGATATGAAAATCTGAGATCTCCTTTAAAAAGGTTGTACAAGGAACTTAAACTCTGAATTATACTGCATCCTGTATGATAACTTTCTCTTGACTGAAAGTCAGGACTGATGCCTGAACCTCAAGAAATAACATGGAAACAACAATGTTAGTCACAAATGAGCACTTTTTTTCTTATCCCATTTAACAAATGTGAGCAAAACCAGACTTCTGATATATTTTTTTGGACTTTATTATAGTTTATTATTTACTTTGGAAGCAAAAAGAATTAAATCCAGAATAAAATGCTGTAGCATGCTGGCTGATAAATGGATCAGTCCATGTTAATGTTGGTCTTTGAAGTACTGAAAAAATGTTGAGCTATATGATCTGTAACTGAAGCCTCTATCTTATTGCCTGTCAAGTTTTGTTGGGCCAATAGTCAGTGTCTGCCTAGTTTGAGACTTTTGAATTAGGCTACATACACAGCTTGTTTTCACACAGGTTGCAGCTAAAACATAGTTTATTTGAGAAGTTCAGTTCTTGGTAAGAAAATTAATTCTTGGTGTTATGTATATACAGTTTTTTAAATACTTCTGCTGATCCTTCTTTCCATGCCTTTGACCTTTTTGCCAGCAGTGCTGTTGGGCTCATGACTCCACTCTGTGGCTCAAGTCCCACAACAGAAATTTTAAGGCCCATGGCAACACTGTGGCCTCATATTGCAATCCCTTATTTTTGGGAACCAGAACATTAAAGTCTTTAGGCTAGTCTATTATAGTTTTGCTGACTTGCCCCAGTTAAGGATCTAGCTTTTAGTTCATGTGATCATGTGTCATCTGGATACTTATCTCCATGTATTCCTCTGTTGCCTTAAGGTCTCTGCTTGGCAAGGCACCACAGTTCTCTTCCTAACGTAAGCCACCTACAAAGTAAAGGCTTCATCGATAAGGTGATAACAGTGGTAAGTTTGCCCTAAAGCTCACTGCATTCATATGCTACTTGTCTTGAAATGAATTTATTTGGCTTTGTTAACCAGGAGTTTTTCTGCTTAGCAATCAGCTTTCCCTTAAGGTGCTGACATCACTGAGCAGTTTTACTTCTGATTCCTCCATTCACTGCCCTTTCTGTGTCACTTCACACCTCCTGTGCTGCTGCTCAGCACTTGAGCTCTACGGGGAGATTCATGCAGTTACTTTCTTCAAGAGAAGGATCTTTGGATGCATGTGTCTGTACCACAGTGTTGGCACAAAGGCAAAGAGCCTCCCCAAAGCCTTGGCCTCCACGTCTGGAGGAGCACTGGCAGAAGTAGATATGAACTCTCGGTGGTGCATGTGTTTGTGCTCTCAAGAGTAACTGGACTGTGTACTTTGAAGTGATACTACTGGTGCCAAATACAGCATAAACACAGCTAATGCAAAAAAGCCTCACTAACATCTCTTCCTAGACCTGGATGGTCACCTGAGAAGGAGATTTTTCTCTGCAATCAAGAGCTGTATAAGCTAACAAACTTCAATGTTGTGGAAGGACTCTGCTTGTAGTTGTACTGGACTTGCTCTTAAGAAACCTGGTTATACTGTACAGCTATATTGGAGAGACACATCTCAGTCTCACTGATCTTTCTTTTATTTTTTCCTGTGACTTTGTTTCTACATTCTGCCCACAAATTTTCAGCAATATAGGAGTTAAATATCACATGTTGCATAATAGACACGTATGGTAGGGTATAGGAGGTAAAGAAAAGAAAAAAAAAAATCAATAGAACAGATACAGTAATGTACTCCAAGTTTATTAAGGTTGAGTTCTCTTGAGGTAAATGGCTCAAATCAGATTATCAAGATGTTTCAGAGTGCATAGACATAGCATTATAGAAAAAGAACTGTAAGCTAGTCCAGTCCCTTCTTTTAGCATATGCATTTAAAGACAAATAAGCTCTCTCAGGGACTCCCTGAACACTTACTCTTTTTCCCTGACTCCTGTAGCAGCTGCAGAAACATTGTCCCAGCCAAGAGAAACGCTGCACATCTTCCTGGTTTGCCAATTGCCTTTATGAGCAACTCCTCCCTTCTCACCTGGAGACTCGCCTCAGGCGAAGTAACAACCACCATTGTAACATGCATGCAGTGATGAAAAGATACCTCCTTCCCCTACCTGTTGGTACTTTTGAAACCAGACCAGTGAACTAAATTGCAACCATTGCTGTCACCTTGCTTGCCTGTTAGTTATCTGCCTGTTAACTCTTGCGCTATTTTTTCTTTGAACTAACTTTGCATATCAAACATTTTGTTGAAACCCAGCAAGATTAAATCTATTCTGCTCCACCCCCGCCCCATGAAATCAGTTGTTTTATCTCAGGTTTGTGGCTATGGAATGGTGGCATCCTGCTTTGCTTTCCTTTAGCAGTTGCAAACTCTTGCTGCTTACTTCAGCTCTGATACATCTCGCTGAAGAGCCAGCTGACTCAGTTTGCTAAACTCTCAGAAAGCTTAATTTTTTTTTTCCTCGCTCTCTAGAAAAGGAGTTATGTGCCAGTTAAGTGAGCTGAAGTGCTTTACCAGTTGATCAGCGGAGTATCAGTGCCAGTGCTAGGCAGTGAGGCATTGCTTTAGCCAGAGTGAGTGGTGAAAAGTGCTCCTTAAGCTGGCAGCTATTAGAAAGCAATTGGGTTAGTTCTTGGTAAACCCCTATTGTGGTTTACTCTGCTTTCAGTTTGTCTTGGTCTGTCATTTGCTTTTCAAAATGTTTTTCTATTCTACAGTTTTGTTCCTTGTTTCAGAGTTTTCTAATTCATTTCTCCCTGTGTTTCTAGATATCTGTACCCCATTTATTGTTCTCCAGGTACCTGATGCACTAGGTGTGCTTAACCAATATAGTACTTGACCAGTAGCATGTAATACTCCTCTTCTAGAATCCAGGATGGAAATTATCTCTCTTTCACCTGGAGTATATTGACTTCTGAATTTTGCTTTCACCTTAAACATCATAAGTCTGACTTTAGTTGGATATTCTGCCCTTGCCTGTATTCTTCATGGCACTGCTTTAGTCATAAACATGAAAATCATGGGAATTGTCAGGAGACACTGAAAAATGAAGCTGAACTGCAGCATAAAGTACTGGGGAGTATTGTTTTTAAAATGGTACCTTTTTAATCTGAACTAGAACAAAGTTCTCTGGGAAGAGTGACTAAGGAGAGTGGTGATGACAACCAACGGGGTAAAGGCAGCTTAGTTTAGATGCTTGTCCTTTGAACAGACTGGATGGATTTAGCATGTTTGCATAGTCATGGCACAGGTTCACAGCAACCAGGTCCCTGAAGAAATTCTCTGGTAATGGGGAAAGTCGTTAACACAGTGGCATTACCCCCTTCATCTGAGGAGTACTATGAACTTCCATCCAGTTTCCAAGAGGTCCTGCAGAACTGCTGGAAATGCTCCACCAACTGGGATGAAATGGAAGTCAATGCCAGAAATATTTAGACAAATATTCTTATTTTTATTTTCAAAAGTTTTTAAATTTTTTTATATGCCTCATGTCTAAGGGAGAATGGCAACAGAAAGCTATTTAGATTAACAAGAATGCAATGTAGCTGTAAACCAACATTTAAACTTTATCTCAAAATGAAAAACACATAAAAGCAGGATGAGTTTGGTGTATTCAGAGATATGTTGGCCTTCTCTACTGGGATCTGTATGTGGACCTCATTTCAGGTAAATAATGAAATTAGGGGTTTTTTTGGAGAGAAGCAAAAATGAAAAAAGTTCTTGGTGAGAAATCAAATAGACACAAGAGACTAGCAAGTTTTGTACTTTCATCCCGTTTAGCTGGGATTTGTCTTCACTTTACAAGTAAAAGCTAGGACCTTCTTTTAACATGAAGAGAGCTAACAAAGTCCAAAGCACTCAATTTTGCAGGGAAGTGAAGTTTTAGAAAATCCTTTTATTTTTCTAGATAAAGCCTGAGAGAATCTTATCTTGAAATTTATGCTGACTTTACATTTTGGGGAGGAAAGGGTTTTGTGTGGTTTTTTTTTTTCTTCTTGCCTTGCATACAAAAAAAGGGCAAATTAGAACTTAAAGGTTCAAATTAAGCTCTCTTCCTTTTTCAATATGAAGTGATTGCATTTAAGATTCTCCCATCACTATGACAAAAGGTAAGGTCATACCTCTCTTCTTTTTTTTTTTTTTTCTTTTTCCCACTCTGAACCATTCCTATACATACAATTTTTTTTTTTTTTTAAAACTAAGCAGTGATTTCATCTTAACACTTCCTTGTTCTAAGCAAGATATGTCAGTTTGGAAGATCTCTGGTAATGTGAATCTTTGCAAAGTGCCTTTATGTCAGTTCTCCAGACCCTCAGCATTAATGAATTTTAAACTCTTCTTGTTGTGCTTATCAAATATGTATTTAATTTACATTCCAATGATAGTCTTCCTATGAAAGGAAATATGGAAGTTTTTGAGTATTTTGGTGTATTGTTGGTTTTTTACTCATCCATAGCCTGAATCATAGAATTAAATTACTTGAAGTGTTTCCTTAAAAGAAAGGTATTTTTGCAACTGCACAGAAACTCATGAGAAATATCCTTTTTAATCTATTCTTTGTTCAATATCAAACTATTTTTTTTAATTTCTGGAGAACAACTTAAGAAGAAAGAAGGAGTCTTTGATAGAGATACTTAAAAGGGAAGAGTGGGGGGGTTGTATTTTAAAAACGTTAAAATAAAATTGAAAATAAAACCCCAACCACTTATTTTTCTCTGAAAGAAAATTACTTTCTAATTAGCTTTAGTAATATGATGCTTTATAGCAGCAGGTACTAAACTGCTCCCAGTCAGACATTGCTTTGGTTAAACTAGTGATCCCTAATACTAGACTAAAAAAAAAAATATATATATATATTTATATGGGACTCATGAGCCTTTTATAAGCAATGTTGGAGAACCACAGTAAATTTTTCTGTTCCCAAGAAGAGTGACATTTTCACCCTATTTTCTCCATAACAAGTCCTAGAAAGGTTATCCCTCAAGGAGCTATAATATATTCTCTTTTGCCTTGTGTGGCATGAGAAGTTTTCCTTAACCATGGAAACCATAAGTTATTCCCTTTTTGCCCATAGTCAGCTGTTTTTTCTTCTTGGCCCATTCCTAGGTATTGGCCTTGATGAAGTCATTTAGACCAGAAATCTTCAGCTTTGCACAGTACTTAAACCAAAGTTTGAGTTAATCCTGATTTACCTTTTCAAGTGTATGGAAAGATTTTTTTTCCATACAGGGCTGCATAAACCAGTACATACTAATGCTTACTTTTAATACAGCTTCTATCCTCTCTTTTAAGCACTGATAAACTATATTCCATGATGTAACAATATTTTTTGTTTCCTCCCACAGTGTGTTGAAGAATTGAGGCATAGAAGTTGTGTGCTGTACTAAGGAAATTTGGAGGACAATTGAGGATAAATTGCTTAATTAAGTGTATATATACTATTCAAAGCACAGGTCAAGAAAACATGAATTTTTTTGTTCTACCTTGGTATCTCATTTACCAAATGATTTCAAGGCAAGCTTCCTCTTCATCATCTAACTTTTTCCATGCTTTACATATGTCAGTACTATAGTGATACAGCTATAGAGTACTACTGCTGACTGTATGAGTGGGAGGGAAAAACAACAAATGGGAGCCCTTAATGCAACAGCGGTTTTCTGAGACCCTACCAGTCACTGGTAGCTGCTCTGTGAAATATCTTCAAAACTTTCATTTCCAGGATTGCTTTTGTTGTTGAAATGTTCTTCCTGAATGAGATGCTTGATTAAATTACCACAATTCTAATTTCTTAATTCAAGAACAGACTTCCCTTTGCGCTTGTGTTGCCAAGCAAGGTACAGTTTGTCCAGAGGAGGAAAGAATGAGCCATGCATGTTGCCCCATATTACTGCCACAGTGTGAGAAGGCAATGAATGTTTTTTTTTTTCTCCACCGTAGAAAAAATGATGTCAAAAGGAATGATTGCATGCCTTATGTTATGTGAGATCCAGGACTTCCTTCTGCTTCCCACCCATCCCTAAAGGAAAAGAAACGAATGAATGGCAGGGTATGGAGGGTCTTCAAAAGATGCCATACTGAAAATTCTTGATGCTGAAACTGTTTTCTAGGCTCGTCCACGGGTCATCTCAATCCTTAGGAACCGCTAGGAGTTATTGGGCTGGGAGTCCTTTGCTCCCCCTGTGATCACAGGGGAACTTGAATATGCAGCAGAGGCTCATCAACGTCTGTGAGACCAGCAGTACCACCTCTGCTCTTTCCTTGCTACTTGGTTCATTAGCTGTTTGGAGAAGCAAAAAATCTCATATCAGGATTACAAAGAGAAATATTAGGGCAGCAAAAGCAAAGGTAAACTAATGCACACTGAGAAGAAGGAACATTGGTTCTTATTTATAGAAAGTGGGGAAGCAGAAAAGATGGTTTTATTCATCATGGTGTAAAAAATTATGCAATCAAGATGAGAGTTTTCCTAGGTTGGGGCACAGAAAAATGAGAGGAGTGAGAGAGCAGGCAAATCTAGGTGAAAACAGAATCAAGGGAAATCTTACTGTCTCCTGATAGGCCCCAGGAGAACAATTGTGTGGTATGCCATAGGAAATGCAGGTCAGCCAAGGTCAGGCTGCAGGAGAGACCACAGGCATGGGGCATCCAAACTGCAGCTTCCACAGAGCATCTTGTCACCAGAAATTGGCAGAGTCCAAAGTTGAACATATGACACATGTTTGTTCAGTTCAACAACCAAAATGTTTGTTTCATCTGAACTGAGACTATTTTTCTGCACGTGGAGTATCAATACATTTTGATAGAAACTGCATTTTCCCTTTAAAATAATTTTGAAGGAAAACTCCTTGCCAAGTCAAATACTGTATATATATTCGAGCAGAAAATTACTTTAAAATATTTTTTAACATTTTTTTAGTAGTCTTTCATTATAACATGTCCCTGGCAGCATGTGGCATGTTATTATATGACTTAAATCACAGGTGTAAACAAATGACAACTCTGCTTGTCAAGAGGTAAAGACATAGAGGGTAATATTCATCTGAAGTAGTCACCTTAGAAGTCTACTCAGTATAATCAGTGTTATCAGTACTCTTGAGAAGAGAGCTAAAATAAGTTGGATGCTCGTACCCTAATTCTCTCCTTCATATGAAAAGGTTTGCAGTCAATTTGCTCCACTTAATGGTGGATGAATGTGATATTTAATTTTATTAAACATCTTTTTTCTTTTTAATTAAGATTGATTCATGCTTCTGAAAGTTCAAAGTCTCCACAAGTCAAAATCTGAGATACCAAAGCACTTCTCACCCCTTATTAATGTGCCACCAAAATAAAAAACACTCCTTGGGCTCTGCAGCTACCCTGTGGCTTCCTGGGTGTCAGTGGTGTACTTTGTTCTGTGTTTAAAGCCTGTCCTAGCTCTTCCAGACTGAAATGTTTTCTCCATCCCAGGGGGTTAGACGACCTGTTGGCACTCACTGCTGAAAGCATTCACATGCAGTGCTACAGAGTTGGAAGCCAAGCCCTAATTTTACTGGGGATCCTCACACTGTGCAGTCCTGGCTACCCTGCGAATCCAAGTGCTGGGTCTGCTGCACAGGCTGCTCTGCCTTGGGATAAAGTGCTTCCAAACAGCCTCTCTATTGTCTTCAGTGACTGTTGGCATAGATTTATATTGCTGTGCAATTTTTCTTTTCATAGTGTTTGTATGTGTTCGTATGTTTAGCTTAGGATTTTACTGAAAGAAAATAGATCAACTGAAAGCATTCATAACCATAGCATCCGCTGTTCATACATGTATGCATATACACGAACAAAAAGAATACTCAGTACTGTATTACTCTGGTACAGTACAGATTAACTTTTTTTTTAAATGTCATCCACAAACAGAAATGTACCAGATGCTATTGTGAAATGATTTTAGGTTTACAATATTCAAGTTATGCTATAGAAAAAGGAAGAAATAATTGAGACCTACTGAACATTTTGTGCCTAATTCTTCTTTCTTAAACCTTCCTTATTGCACAAGTAACCACAAAGTATTTGCTGCCACAGCTGTTTCTCATGCATGATGTAATTGTTTTATTAAGCATTATTTGTTTGCATAGATCAGATTCCGTTATTACTGTGGATGTTCATTAAAACATGCCCTGTGCCACTCTGAGGCTGGGAATTTCAAAAGTTCACAGCATTGGCCTAACTCTGCAGCAGTGACCTAAATGATAAAGGCTCCCATTGGCTCCCTTTCCATGTTTATAAACAGTTTATAGCACTGTGTGTAAAGATAGTTACATTAAAACTAAGGACAATCATAACCAGCTAGTACATTTTTGCAAAAAAAAAAAAAAAAAAAATTGTAGACGTGACAGAGAAATGTCAGTGAGTATTTGTGACAAATTCATAACAAAAAAATCTAGCAAAATGTTAATTTTAGGTAGTGTACAAAGTTCCTGTGAAACTTCTTTTTTCTTGAATGCTGACCAAATACAATTTGGTCACAACTACTTTGTGCAGTTTTAAGATCGCTGCTGGTGTCTAGAGTCATGCTAATTAAAATACACCACTTTCAAATGACATTCAATTACTCATTGTAGAGAAACCCTGATACCATGCTACCACACTGCCAGGGTTTGACAGGCACAGTATTTATAGGCTGTGAAGAAGAAAATGGGCCCAGGACATAACAAATAATGCTATCTATGGCCCTGTCTTAATGCTTCTGGACTACAAAATAGTCACGTGCGCTTGCTTGAAATGCATTAGCATGGTTAGCATGCTTGTTAGTCAGCATTAAGAAGGCTGTCATGTGAATCTAATTTTGTTGAGATTGTATGAAAATACCGATTTGCCTGTCAAGAGAGAACTTTAAAAATCTGTCAGAGGAAATGGATGAGGAAACACTATAATGTATACAAAGTAAGTGTAAAAAGGCAGATCTTGACCTTTTACTCATCTGTTTTTTTTCAAAGTATAAGCAAAGGTTACCCAATGGCATTCACAAGCAGTTAACAGAAATACTTTTTCACGCAGCTCATGATTTCCCTGTGGAAGTCATTGCTGCAGCCAATGGTGGGTTGTAAGCAGAATTGTAGAAAACATTGCATGTTTTTATGGACAGCAAAAAATATCTACATGATTAAATGTATCTGGGGAAATATTTCCATATCATTCAGACAACAAATCAAATTACACTGATCACTTCTCTTGTGGATGGGTTATTCCATATCTGCTATTGATGGATGGCTTGTATCTTATTCTCTTAAGCTTTCTGGTCCTTTTCCAACTGTAACATACCTCCCTTTCAGTCTGACAGCAATAGTGAAATGCAGTTAAAATGTGTCAGGTTTGCTCTCCTACCCACTCCTATGAATTCCTTCTTTTCCCACTAACAACTGAAAATGCTTCTGGGAACTGCTGGTCTGGGAGCTGTTGGAGCTGTTGTTCCCAAGCCACGAAGGAAGTCTCTCGGGTGAGGTATGTCTTTATTAACAGTGAGGGGCAATGTGTTTCCTTGGCTCTGTGATGTGGTCACTTGCCTCCGCTGGCTCCAGGGTGGTGTGAAGCTGCACTGAGGGGGCTCAGCTGCAAAAATGGCAAGAACCCTCCTCTAGAGCCTCTCTCACCTGCCACTCACAGAAGTAGGTACAGGACGAGCTAGGACATGAGCCTCAGAAATTGTGGCAGGGCTGTGTCTTTCCTTGCCATGTGTTTGTTAGCAAGATCATTCTAGAAAGCCACAGCTAGAGAAATAAAAATTTGATTTTAAAGACGTATAAAACAAGTTCATTAAGCAGTTCTCCATCTTTTGAGATTTATATTCTGATTTCTGGTCTAATTTTCTGTAACAGACAGATTTTCCTCCCTCTCCCTGGTGGCTTTTCATTCACAAACACAAAAAATGTTTGTGCTTATCATCTGTCAATTGGCATAAGATATCTTGTATATCCAAACCGGTGTACTGACAAGATTCAATCTATTGTGCTACTTTTATATTTCAGCAGTCCTGTTAAGGACCTTTTGTGAGGTGGTACAACACATGCTGAATGTCAAACCATCGCAAGTACGTAAAACTATACATGCTAAAAAAGATGCTTCACAATCTTGGAAAACTTCAAAAAACATGGCAAGCATTAAGCTGGTGTTGCAGTGCTGAGTGGGATGGACAACTGAAGCAAAGCCTTGAAAAAAGACACCCTCTCTCCTATAGGCTTTTTGCTCTTTATGAGCTCGTGTTTTGTGTCATTTCAGGTTCTGTCAGTTGGGTCTCTAGTCTTGGAAGGGCGAGGTGAGACTGACATGCTGAACCAACTACTTTTCAGGTGCTTCTCCACTTAATGAAATCCACAAGTCCAATCAACCAGATACCTGGACTCTTCACTGATACATAGAGATAAATAGCTGTCCTAAGCACCTAAAAATGGTATGGAAAGCTAACTAGAAACCACGTAAAGAGCCCTCTGGGAATTACTGAGAAACAAAATAGAGCCATGGAGTCCTGCAGGCTAATTTCTGCTGGGGCTCTGCCTCAGTATGAGAAAATTCTGCTCAAAGAAATAAATAAGAACTCTCGAGGAAAAATAGCTCACTTAAACCAAGAGCCATAGCACTCCTGAAATGAGAGCATGCTGATAAAGTGATGTTGCGTTTCCTAGGGGTTTCAGATGTATAACCAGTCAATCAATCATGCCTGGCTGTTTTCTAAATTTGTAACGTATCTGACTTGAGTTCTTTACCCATAGAATACAATTTTCTATTTCTCCGTCTGGTCCGATAACAGCTTATGTGATAGACATATATCCTGCTTGGATAAAATGAAGAGGGAGAGTTGCAGGAAGATATTTGAAACCAATTTTTAATAAAAAGTAGCAAGTAATACTGTTCTGGCTAATTGCATAGTGGCAGCTTTGTCAAAGAATTAATGTCTAACGGCTAAAGGACACACTAGGAACCTTCTGCTTTTGAACCTGCACTGACCTACTTTACAGTCTTGGATGAATCATTAATTTCTCTTTGGCTTTACCATCATTCAGCAAGCTAACTCTGGAAATGCGGGAATGTAAACCTTTCCTTTTGGTCCGTTTGGGCTTTCAAGGGATTTGGCTGGTTTAGTTTTGTTTTTCTTCTTTGAGGGGATGCATACCGGTATTGCATACTCTTATTAGAAAAAAAAATATTCGGTATCATGTTTGCAGAATGTTGTGACTGAACTATTCGTGTGGCGTACTGAAACTCTAAGGTCCTTGAACCTTTTAGATTCCACCCCCTCCTTGTACCAATTTTTTTTAAAAAAAGAAATTGAAGAAAATATTGAGGGCATTTGTCCAAAGATTTTGTTTGCTTAGGGTATGGTCTTTATTAGTTGCTCCTTGACAACTTGGTCTCTGTTATGAGTTTTGTTTTTATTCAGACTTTTGGTTTCCATGGTACCTCATCACTCCTCAACTGCCTCTACTCTTTTGGTTTGCATACTATGACTGGTCATACTATAGCTTGTTGGTAACTATATTGTCTAGAATGTGTCTCCCCTTACGGTCTGCCTGAATTCTGGTCTCTTTCCAGACTGGAGAAGGCCTTTTGTCTTCTTTCAATGCATTTCTTGTTTTGCATGTGGGGTCCAACTGTTGCATTTCCTTATATTTTGTTAATTCTTTTCCTGAAAAGACTTTCCAACATACTGTGATGCTACTTCTTAATTATGGAATATCTTTAGTCATTCCCATTTAACTTCCTTTCTTCTCCATTAAACTAATGCAGAAAACCCAATCTGTTTTCTCTCATGTGAGCAGAATGGCCAATCTAACATTTTCAAGTATCCAAAGGTGGTCTGAAGAAGCTGATCTTAGCTTGGAAGGTTGAAAACAGGAGACAATATCTCCCCTAATCTTCCTTTTCGTTTTATTCTCATGGAGCTCTGTCTTGCAAACCTCTCTGGACAGTCCATAATCCAGGAATCCCGTGTGGAAGAATATTACACACACAAAGTTGTAAATCACACTGGCAGCATCTGCTTGCTTTTTTGATCTTTGCTGGAGCCTGTCTCAAATCAGACCACTGAAATCAAATGAGTCGTTTACTAATTCAGGATTAGAGAAGGATCTGGCTTCAGAAAATTCAGACACCTTTGTAACAAAAAAGGTATGATATGACTCTACCCAACTAAAATAAACGTGTTCCACCCAACACTTTTTTTTTTCCCTCCATGTTTTTTTTGTTTTTTCCCAGATGTGAACTATGTGCCATTATTTGGCTGCAATATCAGTCTCAGAAGCCTCAGCTTTATATCAATCATGAAAACATGTGATAACTAGTTCTCTGAAATTGGGTGGTCATTTTTTTCCATGGCATGAAATATTCTACAGTCCTTTTATTCTGGACTGGCTAAAACCTGTCCCTTTCTTACGGCATTCTGTTTTGTCTGTACTCCTACTCAGAGGTATTTCACTAGTTTATCTCCTTTTATTATTGTTTAAGGGGAGAAAGTGTTTCCAGTTGCCAGTTCATAAAATAAGAAGTGAATGGCAGCAACCTACAATTTTATGAAAGAATCTGGTTTTAAAATTTAAATGTAGCTGCCGTCACTTATCTTCGTATAGCTTCTGCCTATGTGGAAAAAAAAATCTCTCTTTTTATAACTGCTTGTCAGCTGAATAATAGAATGGGGGGAGCCAACTTGAAAGACATGGCTGATTGGTGCGATTAAAAAGGGCTTTACAATTAGAGTTCTGGCAGAACACAAAAAAGAAATTGTCTGGCCATGAAGAACGGAGCCTACTTTAGAATTCCCTTTTCTCAGCCAGATAGCATGCATCACTGTTCATGCATTCTCTTGACATTGAATAGAGGACTTCAGAACTACCACCCCAAATTATCCCTTACTGTTTGGTTCTATTTGTGATATTTGTTTGGGGGAGGAAAAAAAAAAAAATTCTCTGTTACTGACTGTAATGGCATGTGGCTAAATTCCATTCCATTTATGCACTTAATCTCTTAAGCTTGTTTCCCCTCCCCCCCCTCGATATTGCAACACACATTTTACTTTGATTAACTCTTTTTAGATGATGGGAAAAAACAAGATTCTTCTCTTATTTTCATCTTCCCTCCCTTCCCTTCATTTTACTTCCTTCTTTTTTTTTTTTTCCCTTCATTTTTTTCCCCCCACAAATGGTTATGTATGTGAATCAAAAAAGGAAGGAAGCCCTTGCAGGTGTGTTTTGGATTACAGTGGTAGAACAATAGGGCAGCCTTCAATTAACTCCATACCTATTCACAGGGAATATTTGTTGCCTTCTCTCCAGCGTTATTTAATATTTGAAACTGTCTCCTGCTACACAATGTACAGGGTGATGAGAATAGGCTTGCAATTCCATTTGAACTCTTCTATGCCACACAATTAATGCACCAGATTTTATTTATTTATTCTTAAATAATGATTCATATGAGTGGCTCCAGGCACAAAGGAATAACAGAATACGTACAACAGTGGGGTGTGTTTCACTGCCTTGAAGACAGTAGTGGGGGAGGGAAGAAAGATGGTAATGGCATGCATTTGACTCCTTCTTGCATGTAAAATCAACATGCTAAATATTTATTTCATATTTCCATAAATCTTGCAGATTTAAAAGCACCCCTGTCAAGGTAGCTTTCATCATTTTTACACTATGTGTTTTTAAATTGCTGTTATATATAACAACCACTGAAATCTTAACAGTGACATTTCTTTCTAACTGAAATACTTGCTGTTTGTAGTTACAGAGCTGCTCATTAGGGATATTTTTATCCTTTCTTTTAAAGAAGTACATGAGAGTGTGAAGCTCCCAAATCCTGGCAGTAGCTGAAGACGGGGAAGGGAAGGGTCAACCTTAGTTCTATTCTTTTTTTGCCACTACCAAACCTATTGTATGCAGAAAATTCATATTCCAACCAAGTAATTTTTTTTTTTTTAAAGGAACAAAATCACTGATTACCCTGACAAAAACTGGTGTTTTTCTTAAAGGAAGTGTCACAGGTCTTATGAGAAACACCTTGATTTGGGGCAAGGGGCAAAAAATATTTAAAGATTGGGGGGGGGGGGTGATGAAAAATAAAAATTTTCCCATGAGAGAGATAATATATTTTTTTAAACAGCTCTCCTCATGAATTCTCATTACTTGCTGCAGCTCTTTCAGATCTTGAGTGTGCGATGGCTGGCATTGCTGGCTACATTCCCTGATCCTA
Source organism: Fregata magnificens (assembly GCA_013389945.1). NCBI lineage: Eukaryota > Metazoa > Chordata > Aves > Suliformes > Fregatidae > Fregata > Fregata magnificens. The sequence goes on along the minus strand of WAAD01011283.1, from coordinate 14,692 downwards.
ACATTTCCTATGCAGCAAGGCTGCAAGAGAGGTGTACCAGTGCTTGAATATTCAGATTATGCTACGAATCTTTTGTGGAAAGCCTTAAAGTTTTAGCATATCTTGAGGACATGTCTGCATTTTGAATTATGGCAAACAATAAGACAGATTCATCTTTTACAGTTTTGAACTGGGGACAACGTGATTTATCTGACAAGACCCTCATGGAAGAAGGTGTCTTATTATAGAGGCGGTTTAGCCTTGCTCCAGTGTCACATTGAAGGCTTTCCCAATAAACATGGTTATATATGAGTTAATAAATGAGAAAAAAAGTAATTTGAACTGGGAAGACAAAGGTGACACAAGTGTTTGGTAGACAACTTATTTTCACTTGTGCTGTTGCCTCAGATCCTAGTGTGGCTTAACTGAGGTAATCTGTTGGGTCATCTGTTCTGGTAGTTTTATTTTTCTATCACAATAGATGAAGCCAGTCTAAGACCAACTTCTAGGCCAGCTAAAAAGATGTAACTTTAACTATCTGGTGGCAGTGTTCTTTAATGCATCAGCTTTACGTTGTTCAACCCAAAATAGCTCTGCACCAGACTTGCAAAAGTTTGTTCCCAGGAAGTTTAGTCTAGGGTCTGGATATCCATTCCTCACTTCCCCCTCCTTCCTCTTTAAAATCTAGGTCAGCCCACAGTGGCAGAAATGCGGGCAACTGGAATCGCTACCCACTTTGCAAACTTGGGGCTGAGTGTGTAATGAAGGATGGTTGTGCTACCCGGCGTGAGCAATGGAATTTATCTCAGCGCTATGTTATTCTCCTTGGTGTGCAGCTGAGATTTCTTTGACTCACTTCAAATTCTGAGTGCTTCCTATTGCTCTGTGCGCTATCACTGGGCTGCCTTCACCTTTTCAAGCATGTTTTCTTAATGCAATAGTCTTGTAAAGAAATTATCCCCCATGAAAGTGGAGAAACTGGTAGGTACAATATCAAATGAAAATCCAAAGGCAAGTCTAAATCTTCATTCAAACTCACCATGAAAGTGACCTTTGCTCTGATCTGGAAGACCATGTCTCTTATCTGTAAATGGTATTTCCTTGAAGGACAAGGGTGCTGTTTAACTGTATAAAGGTTTTCACTTAACACTACCACTTTTATGCTGGAGCTCACAGCAAATTTTAATCCTTCTGCAAAGCTTTAAATCCTCTCCCTCCTATGTAAATTTCTTCACAATTTAAGCTTCCCTTCCATGGACAGAATTCATTTTCCTCTGTTTGTGAATCAGAAATAGTATTTCAGGGACCTTGAGAGGTCAGCTAGTCCAATTTCTCCCCCAGCTCAAGCTCAGCTCCTGACAGTGTTTTCGAACTTTTAAAAAACATCAGATAATGAAGATACTGTAGTTTTCTTAGGAAATCTGTTTATCAAACTATCCCTAAAACTATAAAGTATTTTTTTAATGTCTCTTCCAAATCACTGCTGTCTCAGTGGACATCTGTGTGGTGGTACCTCCTCAAACATGCTCAGCAGGGGTGCGGTCCTTCTGGGTCTGCATAAGGGAAAGCCACAGCTCCAAGGGAGCACTGATCTGTCCTGTTTGTCTCAATGAAGGGTCCACTCTGGAGCTTAAGTGGGTGGTCAGTTAAGTGTCAAAGCTGCTAATGACTTCAGTTCTGCCAGTCTGGGCAGGATTGTCATGCTAAGGCACTTATCTTTGGTTTTTAGGTGCTAGTGAGGAATGGGGATATAAAATAGGGTGCAGTGAAGCTGGTCTTTCTCCCACCCACTAATGTTTTGTGTCAAACTTCAGCTGAGGAGCTGTTTCCATTTTCATCCTCAAAAAATTAATGAAATAATTCTGTGTCAACAAAGAAATGTAATTTGGTATATTTATGAATAAAGCCTTAAGATTTGGCACAAAACTATTTTTGGTATGTGCACAAATAAAGCCACTTTGTTACCACAATGCAAATAACTATTAATTATCATCATAATCAAAGGAAGTAAGATTCTTATTTTCTCTGAAATGATTTATCCTTCTCAATTCCAGGCACAGAGAAGTTTCTAATAAATAATTTAGGCTATTTATGTATCCTCCAAGTTTTGATCTCCTCTTCACAGATTCCTCTTCAACATCTTTGGGAAAGTTGTGGGTTTTTTTCTACCATTACACAGAGAACAGGTCAGACAACAGATCATGTGAACATTAAGAGAAGTGGAAGGAAACAGTGGAAGTTCTTCCTAATGATTTTAATTTCTCACTAAAAACACCTCTCAACTCTGTTTATATTTAATACAAGTGTTAAATCTGGGTGGATTAATACTGATTATAGTCTGAACTGTTTAAGGAATCTTGACCCAAAGTAGAACTTTGTCATTAACTTGAATTACTTCCACTTGTGTCAGCATTATTTAAAAGGAATCAATGAAGGTTTCTGAAGAAAAAGCCTTGTCATCTACTCCCAAATGGACTAAATTAATTAAACTGTTGGAGCCAAATCTATGACATGTTTTATATATTGTTACTTTTTATGGATTTGCTGCCGACATTGATTGGATTGAGAAGACGAGCTTTTCTAATAGGACAAAAAGGAGATTTATTGGGGTTTCTTTGTTTGATTTTTAATGTATTTGTACAAATTAATGCCAAGGAGATAAACAGTAGAATTGTCCTGTCTAAGCATGTCAAGACCTTCACACCTCCAGAAGAAAGGTGGGAGAAGATTTTTTTTTTTTTATTTTATTTTTTAATTTAATTCATCAGTTCCCAGAAGCACAACCTGTGGAAGACAGCTCTTTCAAGAAGTGTGTTAGTGTGCCGAGAAATCAAACCCCTTTTTGACTGGAGATGTGCTCACACACACAGCTTTTCCTCCTACGAAGGACTGTAAGTAAGTAAAGTGTATGGGAGAGGAGGAACTGATAATTCTGTGTCACAGTTAATGGAGAGAGAAAATATCTATTAGCTTAAGCTAACCTGTGTTATAAAGCTTTAGGGAGAGATACACAAAAGCTAATGTTAGCCCAGTGAGGTTAATCTCTCTAGGCCCCATTCCATAATAAGTAGAGAGAAAGGCAGTCTGGACTGTTGCCCAAAGGAGTTCAGGTCAGTCTCATTCCCTAAACGCCCTGCTGGAGACCTCTTTCTCATCTCAGCAGTGCAGGTGAACCTCTGGGAGGGGTGGTGTCATAGGCTTCAACTTGTCTTTGAGAATACACCCATAGTTTCCCCTTGCAGGACCAAACTATCCTGCAGCTAATCCAGGCTTTATAAAGGGTAAAGCCAGGTTTCCATCCAATATCTTATGTGAAGAGCAACCATCTTTGGTGACTGATGACTGGTTCCCTATGAACCTAGGGCACGGTCTCCACATTGCAGCTGCACAGTGGGAAAGGGTGAAACAACAATATTGTTTCGCATAGGCTTTGCCTGTAGCTCCTCAGGTGAGGTCCTCATTCCTACCACTCAGCCAGCAGCGTGAAGGGCACCTGGGTGAGTGGCCTCTTGAAGTCCCTCCTCCTGCCCTTGCAGTACCTGGGCATCCTCGGGTGTAGGGCCAAGCTGGCTGCCCTTACGCATTTCAGCCAGCAATTCATCTTTGCTCTTACATAGGTTGTGGAGTGCAAGTGTGACTGACTGAACAGCAACAAGCAATTCCATTATTCTTGCAAAATCATTATCTGTTTCTAGGTTATAGGAATCATCAACCATTTGGCAGGCACCCAAAAGCATATGCCTAAATCCCCATGTCTGTACAGAACACAGTAGAGTGCGATCTTGACCTGTGACTCAGACACTTAGGCAATGCAAACAAATAAAAAAGTTGAATAATGATTAATAATTGACTATATAAGAGACTTTGGATCTTATTGCTATTTACAGTAAAGACTGGGCTTAATAAAGATGCCTTGAGTTGCACAAAGGTGCTGTAATATAACTGAAAGGAGGCTTATAGCCTGTAAAATTTTCCCAGTGTACTTTCTGAAAATGCTCTTTTACCTTTGAATTTTTTTCAGGAAAAAAAGTATTTGTAGCCCTGGAATGTCTTGCTAAAGATAATGGGAAAGAAGAAAAGAAGAAAAATGAAAAAGAATGTAAATGTCGACTTTAATTATTTCCGTATCTTTCGACTAGATAGGTTTGCACAGTTAATTGCAAAAATGATTAAGACAAATGCTATTAGTCACCATTTAAATCCTTTTTAGAATAGGAGAAATGTTGATAACGGGAATAAGCTTATCCCAGGCCAATGCATTTTACCAATAATAGATTTACTGACTAGAAGGTAAATGAGGCAGCAAAAAAATGGAAGAGCTGTTAGAAAGTTGCAGTCGGAGCAGTCCTCCCAACGCTCAGAAGGAATGGGGCAGTCAGAGGAACATGGGTTGAGGTTTCCTGAATTTTGGCCTTCTCTTTTTACAGGGGATGAGCTGTATATGGAAAAAATATCTAAGAAATCCAAGAGTAAAGGGAAAGGTATTAGTTCTCAGAATAAAGAGGACTGAGGAACTATTTTTCCCGATGCAGATTCTGATATCACCCATGACATGAAACCCTCAGTGCTAATGTTGGTGTTCAGTTTCCTTTTGTGGCTCAGTGTACAGTGACAGTCAGTCCAGATGATTTTACATACACGAAATGTCAGGGTGTTTGGGGACAAATTATTATTACTGGTATTGAAGCTGTGGTTGGTATGTTAGCAGGTGTGCTGGTTTTGGCTGGGATAGAGTTAATTTTCTTCACAGTAGCTAGTATGTTTTGGATTTGTGCTGGAACCAGTGTTGATAATACAGGGATGTTTTAGTTACTGCTGAGCAGTGCTTACACAGAACCAAGGCCTTTTCTGCTTCTCACCCCACCCCACCAGCGAGGAGGCTGGGGGTGCACAAGAAGCTGGGAGGGGACACAGCTGGGACAGCTGACCCCATCTGACCAAAGGGATATTCCAACCATATGGTGTCATGCTCAAATATAAAGCTGGGAGGAGAAGGAGGAAGGGGGGATGTTTGGCGTGATGGCGTTTGTCTTCCCAAGTAACTGTTATGTGTGATGGAGCCCTGCTTTCCTGGAGATGGCTGAACACCTGCCTGCCGATGGGAAGTAGTGAAGGAATTTCTTGTTTTGCTTTGCTTGCATGCACGGCTTTTGCTTTACCTGTTAAACTGTCTTTATCTCAACCCATGAGTTTTCTCGCTTTTACTCTTCTGATTCTCTCCCCCATCCCACCGGGGTGGAGTGACCGAGCGAGCGGCTGTGTTGTGCTTAGTTGCTGGCTAGGGTTAAACCACGGCAGCAGGTAGGGAACGGCACTGCAATAAAGCTTCAGGTGGCTGCTCCTCTGGAGCATGATTCAGGGTCTTTTAGCTGCAAAATCCTTTCTGGGAGGGAGAGACTCTCCAAGATGTCCCTTCAGCATCTGGCCTGAGAGACCAAAGATCAGAGAACAAGCAATAGTGTCTCGCCAAAGCTTTTTACTACTTCTGTGTCTGTTTCTTTCACTGTTTTCTCTTTTTCTTCTATGAATGTATCTAGAAAATGTCTTTAAAATTTTTTTCAGTATTACCAGCTGTAATTTGGTCATGTTGATTTTCTCCCTAAGGCCAATTGTAAATTGAATTATAGCAAGAAAAAAGATACTTGTAAGGTTGTAAATACAGTAGGAGCCTGCTTAGGTTTTCGATTTTTTATTTTTCTGGTTGCTTTCACAGGTTGAACGTTCAGTTGGTGACATTCACTGCACTGCTGCAAAAATTGACTTAAATGGGCCTATGAGCTGTGCAGGCTTTATGTTTGCTTTCTACCAACAGGCCCACGTCATTCAAAATACTAAAGGAATCAGTGGATCAGAGATTGACATGAGGCTTCAAAAACCTATTGGGTGCTTGTATGGCTGATATGGAATAATATGTAGATTTTATTTTTCCTTCTTTTAGCCCTCATGTACTATGACTAGGTTTTTTTTTTTTAATTAATGTTTATTGCTTTTGGCATTCTCTAAGTAGATCAATAACATTGTGCGGCTTTTAACATTATTTCTGGGAAAACTGCTGACACTTTCAGGACTTCCTGAGGGAGGAGTTTGTGTGCGACCAGGGTGTTTGTCCATTCACTGTGAAGGCAGAGGGATGAAAAACAAGCCAAACTTGACATTTTTGGAGACTATTGTGTTGTTTGTCTCATAGAGAAAATGAGGTTGACATTTTAAAGTATGCAATGAATGGTATGTAAGTAATGCTGTGCCACTGATTTACTGTGCAATCAGCCAAAGTGATCTGTTTGATTTCACAAACAGCGATTTCTGGAGATGTGGGCAAGGCATGATAAAATGTTCTCACAAGCTAATAGACTTGAGAGGATGGATTAAAAATATTAGAAAATATTTTGTGGTGTTGTTAACTATCTTTCTTCCTCAGACCTGGGCTGCCAACTTAGGAAGAGCATGAACAAGTGTGAGAAAAGCTTCTTTATATATTCCTGCCTGTGCACCTAAGGCCTTTCCCTGGGAAGGAAGGTGGAAGGTAGCTAATGCTGCTGAAACAGCCAGCAGAGTGCCAGCCTGAGCCGTGGGCTTGGTCACGATTGAATGCATCTCCTTTATTCTGTAAGAATATGGACTTAAATGACTTACAACACCCAGTACCTAAGAAATGCTAACAACATCCAGTAGTGACTAATCTAGATTAATGCCCCCCCACCCCAATGGAAGTTTCCTAGGGCAAATTTTGGCTTTATTGTGTCAGAGAAGAAGGGATAAGGAAATAGAGAATGTTTTTTACTGTTTTCTTTTTCACGTACAATTGTACTCGTGGGAGTTTGCCGTAAGTTTTGCCACTAAAGTCAGTTTTGCTGGGCAGTTGTGATATTTTCATTTCTGCTCCTTTTTCTTTTTTCTCCTCTTTGTCCTAGCATAGTGTTTATCCTGAATAGAAGAAAGAAAAAGAAGTAGAAACTGCACCATCCGTGTTAATTAGAGTGCACCTCTGTCACAGCACTTTCACTTAATCTCTGGAAAACAGTGCATTTCCCCTGGCAAATCCACCTTTGGTGGCATTTCTAGGCTTGTGACTGTGTGTCTTTGCGAGCCCTTACTTCCAGAAGGGAATTTCCTTGAAGGTTATATGGGAACCGCTGTGAGAAGTGGTCCAGCTGCATCCCCTCACCCCTTGCTACTGCAACCTGAATTCATGACTTCGAGTAACTCTGCGTTTCGCTCCAGACCATGCAATTGTAGCAGCATAACTCTTCATTATCACTTTGAGTGTTGCCGACACATCTGAGATTTTAAATCTGTGTTAAAATACTTCCAGCTTGGATTTTTTTTTTTTTTATTAAAATGTGGGGTGTTAGGAAACATTATCATCAGCTTCTTACCTCCAAGAGCCTTGTTTGTGAGTAGGAAGTGTGAATGGGTTTGGATTCTAAACACGCACCCACCAGCACGCTTGGGGAATCTTAATTAAGGAGTATGCCACCAGCTCCTATACATTTATTTTTCTTAAATATATTCCAGAAAAATCTAGTAGGTTTATAAAGATTACCATGCCATTGAATCATAACAGTAGAACAGAGTTTTTACTGAACCAGAAAACAAGCAAATGAATAGAGGCAGAGAGATGACAGCCTGCTGTGAAACCAATGGTTACAAATTGGTTTCCTCTAGTCACAGTTGCCTTTAACTGCTTTAGATTCTCAGCAGCTTTTCATTAAGAATCTCCATGTGCCCTTTTAAAGAAGAAAGTGCATGACCTCTTTATTTTTGGAAATGCAGGTACAATGTGTATAATATCAACTTGAAATTGGTAAATTGGTAGATTGTTATTTAATGTCTTTTAGGGGGCCAGTTTCTCTACAGGGCTAGGTGGGTTTCCGACAGCATATGAATAAGCCACACAGTACAGTTATTTTTGTGGTACTTATTCAACTTGTGATTAGGGCTGATGAAATAGCATTTTAACTATTTTATAAGATTTTGTTTGTTTTGGGTTTGTTCCCATTATTGTTTTTGCCAGATAGGAACATCCCCAAGAAATAACTATTTTAATAAAATTAAATTTTAACTGAAAATGTTATGGTCTCAATGAATTTTTTTTTTTTTTGTCTTGGGTTGTCAATACACTCAGAATATTCAGGTTGGAGTTTTCCTATGTTTTGGTATATGAACTCATGTGTTTTTGAAGTTTTCTTGATTTGGTGTTTTATTTTCAAAATCAGCTCTTTAGCTTTTGTCCTTCTTCATAGAACAAAAATTAGCTCCTGATGAACCCCAAGAACTTGCTCTTTCATTAGGAATCAAATACCATATTTAAAGGTATTTCCCATAAAAATCATCGCTGATCCCCAGTGCTGCATAAGATTTGGATCTGGTCCAAGTATTGTTCACTGCTATTCAGAGAAGGGGTAATGGGAGGAATTTTCAGTGCAGGCAGCATTGCCTCAAAAAGCAAGTCATCCTGCATTTCTGGAAATAGCTGTTACTCAGAGACTTTCCCAAAACTCTGAGGTTAATTTTTGGTTAAACAGCCACAGATTTAGAAGCTTACCTAAATAAGCTAATCCTGATGTTACAGAAATTGGACAGTAATACTCAGAAGAGAATCTTTCATCCTTAGCAGGATTTATGGTATGGAAATTGCTGAACACTTCATAGTGTGCTAGTTTGTGACCTGGCGTTCACAAGTACAAAGGAATTACAAAGATATATGATAATACAGGACAATAGTTTAATTTCTGAGGTTGTCTGAGGAGCTATAAAGTTAATATCTCATCTCTTCTTCCATCACCTACTAACCCACAAGATCAAAGTGGGTCACGCAGTCCTGGAAATAAGGAATTGCCTAATAGTTATGGACATCATTCCCCAAATTATCTCTATGGGGAGAATAAGGCTTGAAGAGGTAACGACATATGTGATAGATCAGATACAGTTACAGTTCCTAGTTTGGGCAATTAGGCAAGACCTGAGCTAAGCACAGAGCTCCCAGCACTTTCAGCTACAGGGGTGACCTACTTTCTGTGGATTGATTCAGCTCCTGGAATTCAATATTCTGTGTGAACAGAATTCAAGTAGAATTCTAAATGTTTTGGCCCTGGACTCCAGCTAATATATGTATATCTGGGTAGATCTACCAAAGGAAGCAGCAGTTTGAATCTGACCATGCATCTTCATCTCAGCACCTGGTGTTCTGAAACTGTGTTTAAGTTAGTAAGTAATCCTTTATTCCAAGTTTCACTCACTCACATTGATTTCAAGGTGTTCTAGATCCCAGCCATATCAGTCAGCCCTATACAGAAAGAAGACTTAATTCAGGGGAAATCCTAGAGCACAGGGCTGGAGTCTAACCACCTTGAGCTTATGCACAAATAAATTGATCTTTTTCTGGATGTATGTTTGCCTGGAGTTACCACTACTGTATTTTAAACTAACATCATCAGCAATTTGCTGCAGCTGCTCTAGCTTGACAGAAACCCAGGACTGTCACTAAGATTTTACAGTAGAGCTGCTCTAGAGATCTTAATGCTTCCCTGTATTAAGGTCCTTGTTATCTCTGTTAACTTTTATTTACCCCAGATGTCATAATGCCCTTCACTAGGCTAACAGCGCAAAGGACATTCGGAGCCCACAATGCTCTTTTGTAGACTTGCTTGGTAGGAATGTCAAGGCAAATCTTCAAAAAGCAATGTTCAAAAGAGAGGCTGTTAAAGAAGCCTGAGAAATGCAAATCCTATTTAAATAAGGAAATGATGTTCTTCAGTGATCTCAATAAGACCATCTTGAGCAAGCCAGGAATGCAAATGAAATCAAAAGACGTACAGTCTGGCTTGACTGGCAATAATACTGTATGTGTCGTGGAGAAACTGTAAATGATAATGAACAAGAAAGTCTCAAAGTTTTGATGTGAAAGGGACCAGCAGGGTGTGATTTGGTCAAGGATGCCATTGGTTCTGGGCTGCTGAGATTATTTAGGAAATGACCCATCCTGCCAGAAAGCAAAGCAAAGTCAGAAGGGAAAAAAATCCCTGACATTTATGCTCATACAGCTACTGTATAAACTGAACATGTTATACCATCATGGCTGTTTTTTGTTGGTTGTTTTGTTTTTTTTTTTTAATGTCTGTCTCTCTCATTCAGAATAGGCCTTTGAGGGCTGCTGCTGTATTTATCCAGGCTACGGGGCCAGATGCATGAATTCCAACTCCCTCATCAAGAGTGTAGAAAACACTGAATGAGAATGGGAGGAACCAATCAAATAATGTGGGCAGAGCTGGAATTCATCCTAATTTGTTACATACCCTCGCCTAATTGACAAAGAAAGAATGGCAGAGGATCAGTTGGTACAAGAGGATACAAGTGCGATGGCTGAATATCTTTGAGGCAGTTTCTGCATTAATAATACAAACACCAACTATTACAATTCCTGCTGTTTCTTATCTTTCGTTGCTTACCTATTATAGCTGTACCCATTTCTGAATCAAAGACCTCATTGTGCCAGTATGTATCAAAGAAGCAGTTCCTATCCAGACATTTTGATTTCCTGTAACATACACTATAGACAACAATTGAGCAAAACAGCCACCAATGGTTTTGATATACAAGGGCTAAAGACTTGTTTTGCTCATAACAAAAATGTTGTTACATGCCATTACATGGTCAAAATCATCTGCATATAGCAATTGAAAAATCCAGCATATTAAGTCATATTTCACTACTCAGTTTGTAACCATTTGTGATGATGTGTTGCACTCCTTAAAGAAGTGTACTGGTCTAGTTTTGGGAGGGGAAAATTGTATCAGAAAAATAATCTTGGTAGTTGTGTTTTAATAATGTTTTGGTAGCTCTGATCAAAATAAAGTTTGCACCTTGTTTCGGTATCGCTCTTGTACTAACACTTTAGCAGTGAAGGTGAAAGTTACTAAGTACGTTTGTTTCTTTTGCCTAATTAAGCAAAATGCAGAAGCATCATAAAGGATAATGAGGTGCATTAGAATTTCAAAGTCTGTGTCTCTGTAGTCAAATAATAAGTGAAGTATTATATCATTAATAGTTATTTCAAATTCTAATAAAGTTCCAAACTGAAGAAATAATAGTATCAAAGTCCTGGAAGTCTGTCAGTTTTCATCAACTGCGGATCTGTTCCATGTTTGTTGGCTTGATGGTGTACTCTAAACTGGAAGAATGCAGAAATATTCTCCACACTAATTTTGAAATGTTTGGTGATAAATATGTTACTTTTTAACATGGCATAATGCAGTTATGCTTATTATGGAGGCATTTTGATTATTATAAGTATCTTTAAAAAGATGTGTATCAATTTATTCTAGCAGTAAATCCTAGATTTACTTAGATCTTCACGAGATCAATTGTGCAGCTTTCCAAGACGAATGAATATTAAAGAGTTGATATCTCATACAGTGCCTGCAAAAATTAGAATAGCTTACCAGTGTACATCAAAGATTTATCTACCTTAAGCTCCTACAAGAGAAGAAGTTATTTTTTTCACACTTGCACATGCTGCGCATGCATAAGCGAGTAATGTTAAGCTGAGATGAAGGGGAGGTGAGGTATATCTGATGCCAGCAAAGACAACATACAGATGAGAAAAAGCTATTTTGTAGCATCTAGATGCCATTTTCACAGTTAACAGATGTAGGTGGAAACATTTCTGTCTTAATGCAGGAACATTTATTTGACTATTCTTTCTCTGTCTGCCCTCCTTACTCACCTTAAATGTAAAAATGATTACATGATTAGGTGATATCCTCCTTCAGATGGAAAGAGAATATATTTTCTATAATTTAGTTTTATTTGTCATTTATTGCATTGTGCAGGGATTTAAATTCAGTTCACAGTTAACAAAGTATATTTAAAGTGTTACCAAACACAACCATCTGTAAGGGTATCTAATATAAAATCGGTGACAGTAGTTCATGGATCACTGCTAAGCTTGAGTAAATGCAGGACTTTCTCACTTTGGGAAAGGAATGCTGTTTGCAATCAGGGAAATACACTGCTGGCAGCAGAGTTGGGCCTTTCTGCATTTTAATAGTTATTTCTTCATCCTGAAGGTTTTCCCCAACCCTGTTATAAATGGGAAGATTCCAGCNCTCTTTTGAAAAACACGTTGAGATCTATGGTGTAAATCACGCATACAAAAGGATTTTATCTACTGAAGTTACCATGAACTGTTTCATGGTCTTTGCCTTCAAACACTGGGTTGTATTTTGGGTAGACAGTGTTTCTGTACTATAAAAACTCAGAAATATACTAAAGCCCACTGCTGCATGTCTTATGGAAAAATTTTACTGTTGATAGCTGTGTAACAGCAGGCAACAGCTACTGCTACAGTCTATTTTCAGATTTACAGTACTGTTGTTAGGCATTAGGTTAATGGAAGTCATGGTGTAGTGTCAGCCCGTGATTTGACACAGGACCTGAAAAGAAGATTCTTAGATAAAGGCAGTATTGAAAAGCAGGGTGAGAGTGGAGGAGGAAGGACTATATTGTTTGTCTCCATTTTAGAAATTAGATTTTCATCCCTGGAACAAGCCAATTTTAAAAGAGCAACCAAGCACAGTGGAAGACACAACCAGTCTCTCCAATATTACCAC
>WAAD01011282.1:12394-51856 GCA_013389945.1 Fregata magnificens | reverse complement strand
TTGCTGTTCTTCAGATAGGTGAATTTGCCTTATCTGTATCCGTAAGTAACATGAGAGCAACTGATTAGAAGGGTGGTGCTACTGAATGTGTGTTCTTTGTCTTGCAAATGTTAAACTAATGCATCTGAGTATGAGGGCAGAGAAAGAGATGAAGGAAATGAATGTGAAAAAAGAACTAGCTTTGAAAGAAGTACTGCCTGTTAAGACTTGCAAACTTACTTGCTATGTTCCTAACAGCTGCCGAGGTTTTTCCAGCTCTGCTCTGATAATGTATGGGGAGTTAGGAAAGCCTGTGCTGAATGCTTCATGGCAGTTTCTTGTGCAACATCACAGGAAGTCCGGAGGACAAAACTGTCAACCCTTTTTATTAATTTGATTAGTGATCCTTCACGATGGGTAAGAACTGCTTTTTATTTCTTGAATAGCTGTTATATTTAAAGGATTTTACTGCAATACTCCATATAGAACTTCTCCCCATAGGTGTGGATAACATAACTTGTTTCACGCACATCAAGCAAAATTCTTCTTAAACTGCTTAGTTTGTCAATGGCTGTAGAGAGTCCCTCACATTTTCACTGCAGCATGTAAGAAAAACTGTGTCAGTGGGGTAGCTTTTCTTAGCTACAGAACTGTCTGTGACTTAACATTGCTGAAAATCATTAACAAAACTGGAAAATTAGATGTGATTTATTTGTATTTCTTCAGGTTCCCTACCATCATCTCCTTTTGGGGGGGGTGGGGGAGTGGGGTGGTAGTGTTTGTTGTTGGTTTTGGGTTTGTTTAGGTTTGGTTTGGGTGGGTTTTTTGTGAGGTGTGTTTTTGGTGTTTTGTTTTTGTCTTGAAGTTCTACTCTTCAAACCTTGTTAAGTTTGTTATTGAGCAGACTTCTTCCGAGAGCCAAAAGTAGATCTTTTGCACAGGAGCATGAGCTCTTGGATCCTGGAAAGTCGTGCAAGTTGTAGCCCAGCAGAATTAATCAAATAAGAAAAATGGAGGTACATAAGATAATCATTGAGAAGGGGAGAATAAATAGTAGGAGGAAGGATGAGCAAATGAACAACATAGCCAAATAGGAAAGGGAAAGAAATGCAGAGCTTATCATCAGTCAAACTTATGGTAGTGAAATGTCTGTTCACTGCACATAATTTTTTCCTTTCAGGGTGTTAGAATTCTCAGCTGAACTTTCAAATTTACCTGCTTCTACTATCTAAATAATTGTAATTTCTTTGGTTGTGGGGAATGGGCCTGTCAACTTAGTTACCCATGATTTAACTGTTTTTACGTTGCTTTTTCTTAACTTTTTTTTTTTTTTTTACTTAGCACTTTATGTATACAACTCNGGTCCGCCAAGCTGCTTTTCAGTCTCTGGGGCCTTTCATATCAACTTTTGCTAATCCATCCAGCAGTGGCCAGTACTTTAAAGAAGATGATGGTAAAACCCCAGAAGATTGTGGTTCTGCACAGGAAAACAGGTGAAGAATTTGCTAAGTCTACAAATTATTTTTTCCTCCTTGTTTTTCTTCTTAATGAACTGCAAGTTAAGAAAATTAACTTTCCTGTGTAAATTGAGTATTTATCTTGGTAAATGGAAAGATCTGGAACTTCTCATCTTACTTAACTGAAAATTCTGGTAATCTATTATTTACTAAAAATACATGACTACTCAGTAACTTAGGATACCTTAGGATATACCTTCTGTGATGAAATGACTGACTTGATAGACAAGGGAGAGCGGTGGATACAGTCTATGTAGATTTCAGTAAGGCTTTTGACGTGGTCTTCCATAAGATCCTCATAGAGAAGCTGATGAAGTATGGGCTGAACAAGCAGACAGTGAGGTGGATTGACGGTTGGACGGTTGGACTTGATGATCTTAGAGGTCTTTTCCAACCTTAATGATTCTATGATTCTGACAGCTGGCTGAATGGCCAGGCCCAGAGGGTGCTGATCAGCGACACATAGTTGGAGGCCAATAACTGGTCGTGTACCTCAGGGGTCAATATTGCTTGGGTCCATCCTGTTTAACATCTTCATTAATGATCTGGATGGTGGAGCAGGGTGTACCCTCAGCAAGTTTGCTGATGACACAAAACTGGGATGAGTGGCTGATGTATCAGAGGGTCATGCTGCCATCCAGAGGGGCCTCAGTCGGCATGAGAAACAGGCTGGCAGGAACTTCTTGAAGTTCAACAAGAAGTGCATCTCTCCTATGAGGACAGGCTGAGAGAGGTGGGACTTCTCAGCCTGGAGAAGAGGAGGCTCGGGAGGATCTTATCAATGTGTACAAATACCTGAAGGGAGAGTGCAAGGAGGACAGAGCCAGGCTTTTTTCAGTGGTGCCCAGTGACAGGACCAGAGGCAATGGGCACAACCTGAAATGCAGGAGGTTCCCTCTGAACATCACAAAACACTTTTTTTACTATGAGGGTGACTGAGCAATGGCACAGGTTGTCCAGGGAGGTTGTGGAGTCTCCATCCTCCAAAATACTCAAAAGCCATCTGGACACAGTCCTGGGCAACTGGTTCTGGGTGTCTCTGCTGGAACAGGGAGGTTGGCCCAGATGGCCTTCAGAGGTCCCTTCCAACCTCAACCATTCTGTGATTCTATGATTTATTTTGCTATGCTGTAAGTAAATCTAGTTTGATAAATAGCAAGCTGATAGCATGTGTGTGAATTTTCAAGAGCATGTTTGCAACAAGTATATTTTGGTTTTTAAATGTTCATTTGCTTTGGCACTCAACAGTGAACAAGTCAGGACTACAGAAGATGTCACAACAGAGGATGAGCACAACAGGACAGAGGATCTGTCTTCACATGTTGATAATGACGATTTTGCAACAAAACTTGAAAATGCCATGGAAGATCAAAATACAGTGTCAAATAACTCCCAGGGGGAAAGAGATTTCCAGACTGAGTCATCCTACCATTGCACTTTGTCTTCAGAATCCTGTGGGGAAATGGCTGATGAGAACGAGCGAAGTTCACATTGCTGTACAGCAGGTCTGCGGGAGGCTGGGCTGAATTCACAGGAAACCTCTCTTTCAGAGCAGGAATTGTACAACTCTTTCCATTTCTGGAGGACTCCACTTCCTGAAATAGATATTGACTTCGAGCTTCAGCAGACTTCTGAGATAATACTCGATGGAGAAATTCAGGAACTCACTATGCCAGTGTCTCCAAACATTCCTATGGCAACAAGGAAAGAATTGGAAGAAATGATAGAAAATTTGGAACCCCACATAGATGATCCAGATGTTAAAGGTATAGTAAAGATACTGAAGCATTTTTAGTATTTGGAGATATGCATATGTTGCTTTAGCAGTTTGGGCTTTAACCTTTCAGTTGTTTTAAAAGTCAGAAGTACTACTTTTTCCTGGTCCTCAAAGAGATTGTATCTATTTTGATTTAATTGTGAAAATTGGTGATGAACTAAAAGGGAACTGGCATTTGTGTGAAGATGTTTAAAGGTAGTATGATTCCTTCCATAAACTCAATACACATATGGTTAGCAGTATAAACTTCTGACTGTCTGTTTTGACAGTATAAGCAAATAGATGGTTCAATGGCGTAAGCTGTTGATCAGGAAATTAGTTTGTCATTAGCATACATGCAAAATAAGGCAGATTAAGATTTTTTTTTTTAAATATTGAAGTGTGATGAATGGTTTTCATTTTATGCATTATCCATTTTATTTTTAATGAATTAGTCTTCTCCATTTTTCTGCAAGGTCTTTATTATTGCAGTCTCACATTGTCGACGTAAGTGTGCCAAGTTTGTTGGGTCAAACTGAGAATTGATACAAATTGAAGTGAATGCACATCCCTCGTTTTAAAAGTTCTTGAAGGGTGGAGAAGGATTTAATAAGTATGATCAGCTGATGGAGCAGCACCTCAGAGATACCTCCTGGGCTGAAATAACTTGGCTGTTTCACACGTGCCTACTGGAGATACGTTTTTCTTGGTATTTGTATGCTGAATAAATTCTAAGGCACATCAAGCTTGACCGTCACGGTCAGAAAGTCTGGAGGTACTACTGAGGAAGAAGCTGTGTTATTCTGGAGCTGAAGAATCCCTAGGGGAAAGCATGCCTCTATACCAGAAAAAGTAGGAAGGAAAAAGAGAGGCAAGTTGGGAGTGGGAAAAATGTTTTAGAATAAACTGATACGACTTTCAACTTCTTTTTGTTGTTAGTAGGTTGATATTCTAATAACTTTTCTTAAATCCATTTTCGGCTGCTTCTATTTAATCTATTGTGAAGTCAGCAGATGAAACTTTGTTGCTCTAAGAGTGCTTTGGGCACACTCTCTCTAAGGAAAGAGACAAAAAAAATTTGGCCTCGCTAATAATCTGTCTTCACATAACCCATCTCTGAAGCCCACTGTTAAAACTTGCACTGCTGTTTAGGTTTTTTTTTTTTATAAAACCTTGTTCTGTCCAGTTACAGAACATATCTCAAATGCTTTTATTAAAGATTTATGTAGGCATGTATTTGTACATCCAGAATTGTCCTGTGTTACGGGGTTGTTTCCGTTGTGTCTGTGTTCATGTCTTGTTTCTGAGCAGGTGGGTTTTTTGTAGCTCTCTTGACTGGGTGTCAAGAGGTTTTCTGTGCAGTTGTTGACTAGCACTTGTGCATTTAAGTAGAAGAAAACTGTTGTTAGGTGTCAATACCATGGGTTTCCAGTGCCCACGAGTTGGGAAAGATTTGAATTAGGGTTACCAGTGCTATTTATTCTAATTTGGGGTGGGGTGAGGTGAGGGTGGGTGGTCTTAATTACTCAATCACCTTTGTATGCCATTCAGTATCTCTGACTTGGTCAAGGCTGTGTAGTGAAGCCCTGTGAAACACACCTTCTAAACCTTGTACTCCTTCCCCCCGACCATTGCCTGTACTCTCATTATTCAGTCTAAATACTTCACAAGCTGGAATTTAACAACATGCCTGTTTTGATTTGGTAATGTTGCTATTTTAATTTTACACAAAGTGCATTGAGGCATAAGAAAATTGAGACCAAAACTGATAGAATAGTATTAATTTTGCATGCTTGTCTCAAACACTAAAGTGCACATAGAAGTGGTAGGTATCCAGACTTCAGTCTCTGAGTAGCTGATTTACTGCCTATATTTTGGACCTTACACTCCATAAAGTGTGACAAGAGGGAGCTAGACTCCCTTTGGGGGTGATCCAGAAGATCAGAGCCCTGACTGCCTCTTTGGTCATGGCAATACCAGGAATAATGCTTCCATCTTTACCATCTAAAACTGTTGTTGCAAACTGATGGTATAAATATTCAGTCCAAAGGTTGTCTTAATTTGTTATTTTCATAGAAATTTTATGAAACTTCTTAATTTCACAGGTAATTTTGTCTTTTTGTCTCCAGTATACGTGGCTTACAAGTGTTTGCCAAACAGCCCTGGCCCCAAGCAGTGCTTAGGGTCTTTCCCTGCCCTCCCCCCCTGCAAGACTAGCCATTATGTTTTTATGAGTCTTGTACTGTGAGTGGGCTGGGTCTTGACAGCAAAGACTGAGCAAGCTAGGAATTATTACTCCCCCCCCCTTTCTTTCTCTTTCTTTCTTTTTAAATCCCTGTGACCTTTTTCTTGCACTTATTTTCTTCATTGGTTTGCTGTCACCCAAGTCCTGGATTCCTGCTTCCATGCTGTGGTCCTGTCTTTATCGCTGCATTCCCAGCCAAGGGATGGGAGTGGAAGATGCTGTGTTCTCTGTGGTGGATAAGCGGAGGCCTGCTGTACTGGGGAGATCCCATAGGTACACATCTTCTGGTTTCTATAGTAAATGGGGCAAGCATCATAGAAACATCACAAGATGAAGTCAGGGATGAGTTAGCAAAAGTGTAGTTTGGAATGAGACTAGTGTATGGTGTTATGCATGTGTCAGTAAGGTTAAGTTGTTTAGACAACCTTAACTGTGGCTGTGCCTAGCCTCTCAGTGCTTGACTGTGCAACTTCAGCGTCCTTCTCTTAAAATGTTTTGTTTCGGAGAATATTTTCTAAACTTAAAAAGAGAAGAAAATTAATACCTGTTGTGTGGAACCATATTGGCCAGGGTCATGGGCACAGGGTTTTTGAAAGTTCTTAAGATCACACTGAATTTTTATTATTTGACTCTGCGGAGTAACTGTTGATGGTAATAAGATGATGTCCTTTGTGATACAACCAGTTGATGATTTCCATTTTGCTACTTGGTTTCAGAGCCAGTCCATGACAGCTGGGGCAGGTGTAGAGATTTGGTGCTGGAGTTCAACCAGCAATGATTCTGAGTCAGAGGAGTACAGTTTTTTTTTTCTTCCAATCCACTGGCCAGACATTCTGAGGGTCTCAAACTGGGAGACAGAAACCTGCACGTTCCTCTGAAGTATGCCAGCTCTTTAAAAATTATCACAGGGTCTTTATTCAGGTCACCTTTTTCCAGCTCCCTGAGGCTACTGCCGTCTTCACTTACTTCAGAGGTTGCTTTTCTTTCCCCAGATGTTTTTATTTCTTTATTTTTCTTTCCAGGGACACTTTCTTCAGCTTTATTTATCTCCTTATGTTCAGCATAGAAAGTGCTAAATCATGTAATGTTAGCTTTTCTTAATATCATTTGGGGGAAGAGAGAAAGCCTGACTTGCAGGTTACTGGGGCTAACTGGCTTATGCCAGTTACAGGCTGCTTTGCCAAGTGGAGACGCCCCCAAATGTGGGGTCAATTGATCCCATTCCATTATAAAAACTATGTTTATATGTTAGGCTACTAGCATTGCCTGCAGTAAAAGTCTAAAATATATTGTTAATGGAACAGTAGATGAGGAGGAAGTGGAGAAGAAACTCCTTATTTTTATGTTTTAATTACTTGCATCTCTGTACCCATTAATGCAGCCCATAGCTTTTGCCTCGGAGTAAGAAGTGAGGGTAAGGAAGGCAGATCCTTCAGAAAAAAAGAAGGGAGCGTGCCACTTAGAAATATCCATATCTTCTAGTGAAGCATCAGGGGAAACGGAAAACAATAATAAAGCATATTGAAAGGACAGAAACTCCTGAGGACCAGGAAATTTAATAAGGCCAGGTAAAATGTGCTTTTGAATTTAAAGGTTGTGCCAGTTATTTTAGGATGCAGGTACAGTAGCCAAGAGTAATTCCTTGCTGAAAAATACTTCTCACTTGAAGCAAAAGTGAAAGGAAAAAAGAGTTAATTAGCAGATGGTTTAAGATCCAGTGAACATTGACTTTATCTTACCAATGCAATATGTGAGTTCTGTGTTATGCACAGAACTGACCTTTACACTCCAGTTATTATGGAAGGTAGTTGTGAAAGCTAGTTAGCCAGCAGATTCCCTTCCAGTCTTCCTCCCAAAACTTTGCTTCCCAAGAGCTCTGAAGCATTTCTCTGTGTCATGCATGAGAGAGGAACCTTATCCTTTGCTTGTACTTTTAATGGTTTTCTGGAAAACGTTGCCTGTCTTATGGCTGTAGGAAAGATCTTTGTGGGAGATGGGGAGGAGCAGCAGCCGTGTCAGTCAGGAGGGTGTCAGCACAGATCTTGGGCTGTGTCACTGTGTAATGGGATTACGAGGGGATGTGCCCTAGCACCTGAGCCTGGGGTGGTGAAGACAGCTCACAGGATGCTGTCTCAAGTTTCAGTGTCTTCAAGGCAGCCACCTAGAGCTGTGCACACATGCACTCTCTTTCTCTTCCTTCTTTACTAAGCACGCCACCATTCTGGAGCCTTCCATCGTGACTGTGTTTAGCTCTCTTTTTTTTTTTTGGCTAGGACCTTAAGATGTTTACGGACTTCAGGTCATTCACCTTTCAGTGGATGACAGCACTGGAGTCACCCTTGGTGACAGCACCTATGGAGAAGCACTCGAAGAAGAAAGGTGGCACTTGCCAATCAGTGAAATCCTTGGGAATTTGGCCTCTCCTGTCCTTCATCCCCATGTCTTGGGATTGTAGAATTGACAAGAAGCTCATGAGATGCACGTTTGTGTCATATCTCCTCTATGGCACGCAGAGGAAATCAGGATACGTGTGGTCTTCATCCCGTTAAGCCCCTAAGCAAGGGTGGTCCAGGCGTGCAGGCTGACAGTGGAGCATGGGTGGGAAATATGTCTTGGAAAATTCCCAATTACTGCTGTACATGCCTTCACTTTTTTACTAGATTTACTAGAAGTAATCTTTAGAGGTCTGTGTGGATTTTTCAGTAAATACATATTCAGTGTTGAAGCAGTATGTGTTACTGAGTCAGGGTAAGCTTTCTTGACTTTTAAGTGAAAATGAGATGAGTGTACATTTTTCATGAAGCTGTCCTTCATGGAAGAAGTCTTCATGAACAATATCTCCTTGATGTACAGCAGGATATAGTTGCTTTTGATTTTCTTGTTTGATTTCTCTAAATGAGAATAAACTGGAAATCTGACAGACATTTCTTGCCCTAGCAGGTGCCACCTATTTTGCATGGTTTTGGGGTGATTTATTTAACTTTTAAGTTTTGGAGTAATTTACTAGCCTTCATCTTGCTTATTCTTGTGGGCCTTAAAGTGCAGAGGTTTATTGTCAGTGAAGTAACACTTGAATACTGAAGTCATAGCAAGCTTTTGTTAATCTTACAAAGTGTACTGTAAAATTCCTAAATTTTATGTATTTATGTATACATTATGTATTATATGTTATAGATATATATTGAAACTATATTTTCTAACATGTGTTTTATAGTGGAAGTATTAGTATGATGTTGGGTTTGTTTTTAAGTTTCTAACTTGCTGTGATTTTTCCTGTTTGGGTGAATTACAGTAATACAGCAAGAATATCTTTCGGTTATTCTATCAGAAATTTGACGCAGTTACAGAGCTCGCATTGCATATTGAAAAGAATTTTCTTTACTCCTGCTCATCAGACTCCATCTAGAAACCGGTGAATCTGTAGTGTGTGTTCCAATTTTTTTGCTAGCTAAGATCGTGCTGAGTTATAATTTTGCTTCTTGTAACATGTATTGCATATCCGTTTCTTCTGGCTACAAATGAGTCCAACTTTCTTTGTCTAATTCTTGTTAAAAACCCCATCAAAAAAGCCAGAGGGAGGAATTCAGATTCTGTAACTTGGTACGACAACGTGGGATTGAAAACAAGCATATGGTTTCGCGTTTAATTTCACAATGAGCATTTAAGAAACCTTGGAAAAGCCAAAGTCTATGAGAAGCAGAGCTTCTGGATGGCTGGGTAGATTTAATGGGTCAGGAGATTATTCCTCCTTACTTTCTTGGAAAGAAGTGGAGGAGGAGAGAGGCAGGGTAGATCAGTGTCATGGTTTAACCCCAGCCAGCAACTAAGGACTGCACAGCCACTCGCCCACTCCCCTCACAGTGGGATGCAGGAGAGAATTGGAAGGGTAGAAGTGAGAAAACTCGTGGGTTGAGATAAAGACAGTTTAATAGGTGAAGCAAAAGCCGCGCACACAAGCAAAGCAAAACAGGGAATTAATTCCCTACTTCCCATCGGCAGGGAGGGGTTCAGGCATCTCCAGGAAAGCAGGGCTCCATCACATGTAACGGTTACTTAGGAAGACAAATGCCATCACTCTGAATGTCCCTCCCCTTCCTTCCTTCTTCCCCCAGCTTTATATGCTGAGCATGATGTCATATGGTGTGGAATATCCCTTTGGTCAGTTGGGGTCAGCTGTCCTGGCTGTGTCCCCTCCCAGCTTCTTGTGCACTCCCAGCCTTCTCGCTGGTGGGGTGGGGTGAGGAGCAGAAAAGGCCTTGACTCTGTGTAAGCACTGCTCAGCAGTAACAAAAACATCTCTGTGTTATCAACACTAGTTTCAGCACAAATCCAAAACATAGCCCCATGCTACCTACTATGAAGAAAATTAACTCCATCCCAGCCAAAACCAGCACAATCAGTCTGCACTGAATTTTGTGTCGCTTGCAGCCAAGATTGCCTCTGATACCTGATCTGCTTAGGTCTGGCTATATCCAAGGAACATTGCTCAACAAAGCTTTTTTTAATTAGCAGTAAGCGGAGGGATGGAAAGCAGAGCAGTCTCAGAACTGCTGGATCTTTTTCAAAAGAGTGGATGGCAATGTGAAGTGCTGATGCATTCTTTGATGAATAAGAGGACCTCAAACAGTGCAACCTCCATTATTCGTTTGGAGGATGCAAGAAGTCTAAAGTGTCCTGTGCAGGAAAGAGTTACTGGGTTCTAGGATCTTCCTATATAGATCGTGCTTTGGAGTTACTATAAAAACATAAGAATTTAATGGCTATATATAGAGACAGATACAGCTTCTCAGAACCAAAATCCTTTCTGTATGAATAAACCTGCTCTCAACCTTTATTTGAATTACTTTTCCCTTCTCTCTCTTATTCCCACCTCCCACAAAAGATCCAGTAAGTAGGTTAGTATTCATGTGCTGATCTGCCGCAAAGACTGTTTTCACCATTAATACGTACCGAGATTCTTAAAGAATGGATCTTGCCATAACAGCAGTCTCTTACTCCTGGGCTTTTTTGCTTTACAGACAAATTTCACTGAACTGTAGCGTGGTTGAGCATCCTAAGAAGAGAGTGGAGTGTTAATCTGCCTTACATTTTATGCTAGTTGTCCCCAGTTTGGGATTTACTAACAGTTGATAATCTTAAATGTGTACCTGCCCCATAGTTCTTTCGCCATCCTTCAGTTAATTAGTCACTATCTAAAAGTTGATTTGTGGACTTGCTAAAAGTTTATTGCAGTTCAGTCTCTCATGTATTTCTCTTTCATATGCTGTAGCACAAGTGGAGGTGTTGTCTGCTGCACTCAGAGCATCCAGTTTGGATCCTCAAGAAGAGACAATGGCCAGCGTCGGCAAGGAAACAGACTCACAGACTGAGCTAACCATCAATGACCAACAAAATTTTAAACCTATACTGGGTGATATTGTGCCTTTAATTGGTGACACTGTTGAGGTAAGAAGCGAGTTTTGTACTCTATTCCCTCCCCACCCCACCTTAGGATTTCCAGGGCTCCAGTAGTAGAGGTGTATTTTGTGCTCGTGTGGTAATTGCAGCCAAATGCTTCCTACTTTTGGATAGTGTGACGTTTGGTTGTTGGCTGGTATTGAAGTGCTAGCTGCTAAAATAAAATGGATAGTGTTGGGTGCCTGTGTTTTTGCCAGTTCTGTGCTTGTCCATGTAAATTCTTGAAATTGTTTCTGTTAAAATCTCTGTTGTGACTATCACATTTTAAGACGTTTTAATGCTACTGCAGTTTATTAGTGTGAAATTGCCTTACTTAAAACTACTGATAATAAGTTCATCCCCTTTTCCAGTGCCCTCCCCACCTTGCTGCTTTCTCCCTGGCCAGAGAAAGAGGTATTTGTTCCTTGTGTTCCGCATTGAAATGTTTTATAGTAGTTTACTGGCCTGCATAAGAGAAGTTCAGGACCTACAATCTAGGATGTTGTGAGGACTGCTGAAAGAGAAAGTGAATTCTAGCAATCAGTAACATTTTACAGTTTTTTGCACTTACTTCTTCAGCACCCCACCACTGCCCCCTGCCCGACTGAAGTCTGTGGCATTTGATACCATTTTCTGTTCTGCACTGTGTATTAAGCCAAACCCGCTATGTTCACGGCATATAGTGCCACAACCTTTGGTGGTATTAAAAGCTACAGCTATGTAGAAAGCAATGGTTCTAAAATATGCTCTATAAAATTACAGCAAGTGATCTGTTGAATCATATTGCCTAAATGGTATTTTCAGATGAAATTTTGATAAATGTTTTTGAAAAGTCTAGGAGTTGACATCAGTCCAGTTCAGACATTTTCAACCTTCTTTAATCAGAGCAGATGACATTTCATTAACTTTTCACCTAAGCTGTTGGACTACCATGTAGCCCAAAAACATTGGGGAGTGGAGGAATGTGACATTTACTTGGAGACTGCTGTTTATAGACAATCATAATTTAACACTACCAATGTGGTTTGTTTGGTTGTTTTAAAAAAAACAACCTGCCCTCAATT
Source organism: Fregata magnificens (assembly GCA_013389945.1). NCBI lineage: Eukaryota > Metazoa > Chordata > Aves > Suliformes > Fregatidae > Fregata > Fregata magnificens. Next base: position 39,859 of record WAAD01011282.1, on the reverse strand, counting down.
CCTGATGTCAGACTCAATATATTTGTCATAGGATTTGTTGTAGTAACTTCTTTCTAATGCTAACCTGTAAAATTCTCATTTTACATGTATCCTCTGTCCTTCTAATTTTTGGAGGTGATGAGGGTGGTGTTTGTTCAGAGGGACCTGTCCTGCATTTTATTTCTTTACAGAGTATGATGCTGAGAGAAAGTTTAAGAACCTGTCACATTGCTGGTATATGTTGTTTTTGCAGGTTTCAGTTTTACTCTTTAAAAGGATGCTCTTAATCTGTCAGTTCCTTGTTTGTTACTGGTACTGAATCAAGTCCTCATTTTAAAAGAGAAAGGGTATTATAGAGGTGACCTAGAATTTGGGAATCAAGCTGTGATCTGTTGAGCAAGTTGCCCCTAGCAGTGAAGATAGCTCTGATTTTCACAGGTGGTTTTTTTTGTGGGTTTCTTGTTTGTTTGTGTTTTTTGGGTGGGTTTTTTTTTTTTTTTAAGTCTCAGCATAGCAAAGTGTCAATAGAGTACTAGACACTTTAGAAAAATCAAGCTACAGCATTTTATATTTGAAAGCAGCCTTCACAGTTCTGCACACATATCACAAAGCGAAATCACACTTTTCTTGTCCTTGTGCAGCTGTATAGGCTCCTGAAGGAGTTAATGCTACATGTTAAAGTGAGACTGTCTATTCAAATGAAAATAAATGTTGTAATAAAGTGAACAGGTAAGGTTTTGGGACACAGATGAAGGTTGTTTGTTGAGGATGAGGGTAGCTGTTTTATTTTTCCTCAAGAACCACCATTTTCATTTTCTTTAGGTTGTATGCTCTCTAGAAGGTTTGATAAATTAATGTAAGCCTCAAGAAATCCCCGAAGTCGTATTCCCAGTGGATGGGTGTGGGAGTCCTCTTTTTTTGGTTGGAGGTAGAGGGAGAAGGGAAGGAAAAGAAAGAGAACAGAAACTGGACTAAAATCAATCCATCCCTGTCTGGCACAAGTATCTCTCTTTAAGAAGAGGGCAGATGCCAGGAGGAGGCTGGACCCCTGAGACTGGCCTTGTGTCTCTGTGTTTGGGCCAGCTGCCCTGTCAGGAAACACCAGCATCACTTGTCTTGGTGCTGTGGGCTTTGTGTGCAACCCATGTCGCAGAGTAGGGATCTATGGAGCGCAACCATAGAGCTCTTGTTACGTTGCAGCTGAAGGAAACCTCACATAAGAGATTTGTAAGGCCACGACAAAGATTTTGCATTTCGGAGGTGGTGGTTCACCAGCTGGTACGCAAGAAGCTTTCAGGCTAAACCCTGCTGAATTTTTATGTTCTGGCTCTCTGCAATGCTCAGTTCAGTGTGTGCATGTTACATGGAAAAGGTACAGATGGAACTTCATCTGCAGGAATAGAGATACTGCATTGACTTAAATACTGACTGATGCTGTGGTTCTTTTGTACAGAAGCTCTTCCTTTCTGGAATGCATATTTGACTTTAAAAGTGATTGGGTAAAAATGTTCCCATCTGTGAGACCATTCAGTATATTTAGTCATTCAACTTAGTTCAATCAATAAAGTATTATTTTTATCTTCTTTTTTTTTTTTTTTAAACTTAGCCTTTTAGAGCCAGGATAGCAGAGATTGTGAGATGGAGTCTTTTCACTTTTATTGTAGCAGAATGGATGACTAGCCTCCAGTCCCATGCACCTGGGCAACTCATGGAAAGCGCTATGGCTCTGTTGTGCTGGCTGACTCATAATTTCTTGGTTTGAAAGCTGGTGACTTTCTGGCAATGCTGAAAATTATCTCTTTTTCTGAAAAGAAAAAAAAAAAAGGCTAAAAAGGAGTGAAGAATTGACTGGCAAACTAAAATCCTGCAGAGATGGTTTTCAAAGCCTCCGGAGGTTTTATAGTTGGAGTTATATGCTGCTGGACACATTTAGTTACGGAGTCGCTTGCAGATCTGTTCTTGCCTTGGCTCTTTGAACACCTTGCTGCTGCTTGATAAGCCTGACAGGTGATTTGGGCTGCTGTGCCAGCGATATGCAATTGCCTCACAGCTCTGCCTGTTCTTTATCACCTGTAATTATACCTCAGTGGCTAAAATTACAACCAAATGCTTAGATGAAAGCAGATCATGGAAGAGGAAAAAACAACTGTCTGAAGTCAAACCAAGGAAGACAGATGGTGTCCTGGAGGCTTTTTTGAAGAAGTTTATAGTTTGCTTGAAAATTCGCATTGTCAGACTGGTCTGAAGAGCTGGTGAAGTAGGCATATTCTCCATGCTTGTGTTGACCCTGAGAGCTCACCCTGCAGCGTCTGTGAATAGATACGTTGGCTCATATCTACCAAAAATGCCTTTGTCCTGTTCTGCCAGACAGCAGCCTGATCTACTTTCCAAATATTCATCACATACTTCTTGAAATTCATGGTTGATTATGCAAAGTCCATTGTATTTGGGGAACTCCTCTGGTATAGAAAGTGACAGTGCATCCCATCAGCAGCACAGTGTATCAGCGTATCAAACCTCTGCTGCTCGGTAGAGTTCTGAAACAGAGTCTCAGTCCTTATCTTCAAGGCCCAGATATGTAACCAGAATGCTGGAATGATTGCTAAAAATTATTTTAATAGAACTGCTGAAAGGTGTGAGGACTCTGTATTATAAGGTGAAGCTCATCTGTAGAGAAGATTGTAGAATAATCACCTCTAGGAAAGGAGCAGTAGCATAAATCTCATCGGTTTCTACTCTTAAGTGTGAGGGTGGCTTTGTTTTGACCTTTTTCTAGCACAAATCCAAAGCAACAAATCCAACAAAATCTGCTACAGATGTTTTCTCATTGTCTCTTCAGGGGAGAAGCGATGTGACCCATATGTTAGTTACATTTTCCTTAATGCAGTCTCAAAGATACTCCTCTCCTGTGATTTCCATTCCATAAGAACCAAAATGGAGCAGAATAAGAGGAGCCTGTGTTTGAAATTTAAAGCAGAAAGATTTATCTTACAGGCCTTTTGATTTCGGGCTGTAACAAAATTGTATTTGATATTAAAACATGTATTCCTTTAATCTAAGAAAAAGACCCTGAGGTGAGGACAGCACTTCTTGATGTTGATATTTGTTTTGTGTTTAATCCTTGAGTGTATTTTGTGTGACCTTTTACTTTTTTTTTCTATCTTTTTCCATAGAATATGGATTCTACACTTCACTATATTCATAATGATTCAGATTTGAGCACCAACAGTAGTTTCAGCCCTGAAGAAGAAAGAAAATCCAAAGTACAGGTAAATGGCAGTGCCTTCTGTTTTTCCTACATGTATCAGATAAGTGGAATTTTTTTATGTATATGGGGATTTCTTTTATGCGTTTCATTCAGTCATTTCTGATGTAATGTAGTTTCTGTAAAATATGGCAAACCTCTTAAGTAATTTTAAAATATTCTGTGTTTCCAGAGATAATGGCTTAATTCAGCAGTTGCTTCTGTTTTCGTTATACATAAGCGATGACAGTATTTTTTGACATGAGAATAGTTATCGTAGACTTCCAGGCGCTGGTTTCATTTGGTGTCACTTTCTATGGAAACTATCGTGTAATGGAAATTAGGTTATTGAGGAAACAGGATTTTTTTTGTCAAATGTTTTGAGTGGAACCGCCCCCACCCCATGACAGCTTTTTGAAGAAAAGGTGTGAAAGTGTTTCATTAAGCTCGAACTGTCTCTTTGTTATTTTTTCCCAAAAGGAATCAAATGTTTGTTGTTACGTAGTTCAGCATTATGTGTGCCACCCTGCACCAGCGTGATTCCTTGAGTGGGAACCTCAGTCCCTCTTGTTGCTTACGTGAGCCGAGCTATTCAGCGGCTGTGTGTTAGGGAAATGCTCTTGTGCATCCCCTTTGGTAGAGTCAGTGCCTGAGATAAACTGACAACAGCTGAAGCAAAGACAGTGCTGAAGTCAACACAAAGAGGTTTTCACAAAATTTTAGTTCAGATGCTTTAATTTCTCAGTGGAGGGAAGGATTGGTCTTCACCAGAGATCTCTGCCTTTGAAGTCTTTTTCCTTCCTGCTGACTCTTTAGGGAGTTTGGAAGCAATATTGAACACACTATACTCTGCCTCCTCCCCTTCCCCCCCTTCTCAAGGCATTTTAATTTAGTTTTCTTCTCCCCGCCTCCCCAAGATTTTGAGAGGAATAGGAAAATGATTTTTGAGCAAGTCTTATAATTTGCTGTTCTGCCTTTTTTTTATGGGTGAGTTAAAAAGTCCAGTTTGCACAGCCTGCAAGCCTGAATGTTTGTAGAAAGGTAGAATGTAGTCTCTTAATTTCTTGGTCTGCTGAAGTAGACAGTGATCCACCTACTCATCTGTTACGTTGGTCTGTGTATTTTCAAATAGCCCCCAGTCATGTCGTCATTTCTTTGGAACTTTTTGGTGGAACTTAAGAAATACAAAATCTTTGCATTCTTATTGAGAGATTGTAATTAAATAATACTCTGTAGTTGTGGAGAAAAAAATGTTCTTCTGACAGCGTGTCCTAGAATTTTAGTAAGCCTTTTGAGGATTTATTGAAAATAGTGTAAACGCTCTACCCTTTTCTTACTGTAGGATGTTGTACCTCAAGCCTTGCTGGATCAGTATTTATCAATGACTGATCCATCTCGCGCACAAACAGTTGATACAGAGATTGCCAAACACTGTGCCTACAGCCTGCCAGGTGTGGCACTTACATTAGGCAGACAGAATTGGCACTGTTTGAAAGATACCTATGAGACGCTGGCATCTGACATGCAGGTAAGCTCAAGAAGCTCTGACAGTGAATGATCTGAACTCTTATGATGTGACAATGAATAATCTGAACTTTTTTGATGATTTCTCATGTTTACTGGGTGTTGGGTTGCTCTGCTTTTTACGTGGAGCTTTCTGTTGCTGATATTAGTTATTTGTATAATGAATGAAAGTGTAACTGTTGTCTCAGAGGAGGCTGGCTGTGTGGTCCTCAGGTAGTAAGGAAATGGGGCAGTTTGAGTGGGAGGTGGATCTCCAGTGGGAATGTGAGGAGAGGTCTCAGATTTCTTCTGCTTGGTTGAGATCTTATGGCAGTGCTTGGGATTCTCATAGGTGTGAGAATTTGGGCTGTGCCGCTGTGCGTGAGCAGACATGTGCCCTGCAGGCATGTCTGGAGCTCAGTGAGTCAGCCTCACGCCAGGCCTTTTGGTGGCCTGTTGGTGCTGCATCCAGTTAGTCATAAGGGAATAACATCACTATCACCATGCAGCATTGCTGTTTTAAAAACAAATACTGGAAATAGCAGCATTTTCCTTGTTGTCAGGTGGTAAGGAGGTGGCTTTGTGCATTTTACTGTTGGTTTACAGTTGTTTCCCAGTCCTCCCTTGTTTCCTTTTTTGGAGATGCTCTTTTTATTTTTTTTAAACATTCTCAGACTACTTCACCTCTCTTGAACTTGCTGCTTGCTCTGTCAGAGCAGCAGTTCTCAGTGATATGTAATGAGTAATTTTATGCATGGCTATTGCTCATATTTTCCAAACTCTTTTGCAGCCATTAAAAATAACCAGCTAATAAATTTAAAACAAAAGTAAAAACAAATTACCCTGTGTTCAAAGCTGTCCTGAGTTTATCGCCAGTCTAATCTGAATTAAGACTGAATCGCCAAACCAGGGCAAAAGAACAGTACCCGTGCTAATTGGAAAGTGCTGGCTAAAGAATAGATGCTATTTTATTTTTAAAAAGACTTACTTGATATAATTACTCCATTAAAACAGTGCCACCTCAATTTAGGGGTGAGGAAAAGCTCTACTGGTCCTTGGACTGCTGGGCACTCAGTGTGGGGGAAACTTTACCTATTATGGAAGCTAAAATATGCCAGCTGAAATATTGTGGTATATATATCTTCTTCTGTTTTATAAATTAAACGAGTGAGAGAGTAGTAGTATGGAACTAATTTACCCAAAAGAATTTAAAGCAAAGAGTAATGTGTGGAAGAGTACTGATGTCAGGAATACTATTTTCCTCCCCGACACCTGGAAAATTAAAACATTTTCATTACTTCCATTTGCCTAGTTCCTTGATATTCAGGTGGAAGAAATGATACCTCATCATTTGTCCTCTCTTTCCTNTTTTTTTAATTTCCAATTTAATTTTCAGTTGTTACATGAGACACTGTTGAATGTATTTGTAAGTACTGTAGCTCACTGGGAGTCCAGCTTGGATACTGACCCTCAAGTTAAAATAGAGCACTTCAGATGATACATCAATAAAATGTATTTATTTATTTTATAGTGGAAGGTTCGGCGGACACTAGCATTTTCTATACATGAACTTGCCGTCATCCTTGGAGACCAGCTTACAGCTGGAGATTTAGTTCCTGTCTTCAATGGCTTTTTAAAAGATCTAGATGAAGTCAGGATAGGTGTGCTTAAACACTTGCATGACTTCCTGAAGGTATGTCTGTGTTCAACTCTGGTCAAGTGAAATTATGTATTTTGCTTCATTTCTTTGTGTGCACTCGCTTTTTAACATAACACCGGTATAACTCTTTGTGGGAATCCATACAAATCTGGACAGAATCCGCATGTCTGTTGAATACTGGAGTATATTTTGCAGGACATCTGTGTTGCTGATACTTTCTTTTCTCTGAAGGGTCTGTTTTGTGCATGTTTATTCAATATATAGGTGCTAGTGGATGGTATTAAGACCTTTGATGGCTCTAACCTCTCTGTGCAACTTCTCAAATTTCTTTAGGAGTTTTTCTGTAACTGCCTCATTTTTGGAACTGAAACACACAAATCATAAAACTTTTAAAATCAATACTGCCTTTACTGCTTACCCTTCTTGTTTCCTAGAGTAAAAGCAGAGACTAGATCAGATTTTGCTTTCAGTAGTGCCCCATGTGGTGCTATAGACCTAAGCATGATAGGGTTTAGCCCAGAAAAGCAACACTATTGCTAAAGATTTATTTTTTTTAATAAAAGCAAGTGTTTTACTAGCTGTATTTTAAAGCTCTTCTTCTATCTGCTGATTGTAGCCTACATTCCTTTATGTAAGTTTATATTTACTGTTACAGCTTCTCCATCTTGACAAAAGACGGGAGTATCTTTATCAGCTCCAGGAATTCCTAGTGACTGATAACAGCAGGAACTGGCGTTTCCGTGCAGAGCTGGCTGAGTATGTAGTTTTCTGGGTGCTTGTTTGTATTGTTGTGGATATTTAAAAATGTTAAAATCATAGAATAAATGTCTTACAGTGACATTCTTAATTTCATTTTTAATTAGTGGATAGTCCTTATCCTCCTCCACTTGTCCCCCTTGCTTAAAAATTCCCAGTAGTTGTGTATCATTTATAAGTGCTCAGGTTGGAACTTGAATGCCTTTTCCATCATAGTATGTTGAAAACACTACTGTTCCATAAAAAAGAAGCTGCCAAAAGAGAAGACTGCATCTGCTTGCTCTTGAAGTCGATAGAAGTGTTCTAGCAATTTGACTTCAAGTTGCTGTGCCTGATGAGTAGGCTGAATTTGTGACCATGAAACGGAAGAGATCAAGATCTTGAGGGGAGTAAAGAAAGCAAGTAGCAGAGTAGTGACCTTGGACTTCATGTGAGCAGGCTTTGCCTTTTTCATGGAACTGGTGTGTGGGCTCCTATGGGAGGCAGCTCTGAAGGCTCAAGTTGCTCAGGAAAGCAAGCAGTTTTTTAAGGACAGCATCCTCCAAGTGAAAGGATAGTCTATCTTGATACCCTGAAAAACAAGGAGATGTATCAAGAGCTTGGTTTGGCTAAGAAGGGAACTCATGACTGAGCTTGAATGCAAAAAGGGATTATGCAGGAGGTGAAAGCAGGGACAGGGTGCACAGAAGGAATTTAGAAACATTGCCCAGGCATGTAGGGTTATGTTAGGAAAGTCAAAGCTCAGCTAGAGCTGAGACTTGCAAGGGACGTCAGGGACCACTGCTGAATGAGGTGGATGATTTAGTGATGGTGGGCACAAAGAAGGCTGAGGTATTGACAAGGTACTCACTGACAAGATTTCCCAGGCCTCCATGCTTAGAGTACTTTCAGTGGTGGTTGAGGATCAACCAAGGGATTACTTGAGAACTCAACCCATGTATATCCATCAGACCAGACAGGCTGCAACTGAGGGTGCTGGCAGAGCTGGCCCATGTCATAGTGAGGCCATTAGCCACCAGCTTTGAAATGCTGTGAAGATGAAGGCAGGTCACCAGGAACTAGAGAAAGGCAGATGATGTGCTTTTGGCCTTTCAGAAGATGGGTACTATCAGGGGAGTTAAAATTTCGTCAGCCTCACATCAGGCCCTTGGAGTCATGGAGCAGGTCCTCTTGAAAACCATTTCTGGGCATGTGAAGGAGGAGTCCTTCATGAAAACAGTCAGCATGAATTTCCAAGAGTAAATCACGTCTGAACAACCTGCCTTCTGTGATGAAATGACTGAATCTGTGGATGAAGAGAGGGTGGTGAATGTCACTTACCTCCACTTTAGCAAGGCTTTTAATGCCATGTCTCACAATATTCTTGTAGCTAGGTTAGGACATAATGGTCTGGGCGGGTGGACGCTAGATGAGTAGAAGTCATTGGATGGTTGGGTTCAGGAGGTTGTGGGTAATAGGTTGTACTCTAGGCCTAGGGTATCATGGAGGACAGTGAGCTGAACATGAGCCAGCAGTGTGTCCTGGCAGCATAATCCTGGGCTGTATCAACAGGGGCAAAGTCAGTATATCGAGGGAATAGATTAGCCCCCTCTAGTCAGCACTCACCGGATCTCATCTGGAGTAATGCATCCATACCAATACAGGGAAAGGTGCTGATAAACTGGAACAAATTTAGCAGAGGGCTACCAGGATCATCAAGGCTGCAGCACGTGCCCTGTGAGGAGAGACTGTGGGACCACGGCTTCTCTAGCAGGAATGATGAAATGAGCATGTTGTAATGACTAATTGCAGTGTATCTTTTGAATTAAATTTTAAGAGACCTAGTTTAACAACTGATCATGATGTCATGTTTTTGCTACATTTAAGTGTTGTTTTGATTTAGTAATTACAAATCACTTACCTGTTATTGCTGGTATGGAGACGTTCAGTCGGCTGCTTGTAACATGTCATGCCACTTCTTTTGACGTGCTTTCTACCATTCATGACATATACTTGTGTCTGGAACCTGCTGAAATCTTAACCAACTCATTACAAACTGAAGAAGACAGATAATTTCTCTAGTTGTCCAGTATACTCTGAAGTACAAATAGTTTATTGATTTGATAAATCAGTGTACTTAAGTGACCAAGGATACTTATCAAACTAAGTCAGAGCAGTTGCTTTGTAGCTGTACATGTGTTATATATTTGAGGTGTCTTTACCAGGTATTCAAATGTCTATGCATGCTGCAGTGTCATTCACATCTGGATCGCTGTGCTGCATGTACATTGTAGCCGGTATCAGGATCCCTGCCTTGTAAATGCAACCTTAGTTCCCTTGCCTCTCCCCTAGTTTTTCATTCTTTGAGCTCATGCAGCATTTTGCCATTATTGTGAATAAGTGGCAATTTAAAATTTGTAAGTGACTCATAGTCACGCTGATGGCATTGAAAAAGAAAAGATTTTACTTTTCAGTAACTTTATTAAGACCATATTGCATATTTGGCAAGTGTTGTCATAGAAATGATCATATTCACGGTTAAAGCTACCTTTCTTCTTCTTATAATGTACTCTGTTTGGTTGTTCTTCCATCTTGTAGGCAACTGATCTTGCTTCTAGATCTGTACAGTGCCAGAGACATTTATGACTACTTGCGACCTATTGCTTTCAGCCTTTGTGCAGACAAAGTGTCTTCTGTCCGCTGGATTTCTTACAAGCTGGTAAAGCAATCTAAGTAAATTCAGGATTTCAAACTTCTGAGGGTTGGTGGTCAGAAGTAATTTTTGTATTATTTTTTTTATTTTCTTGAAGGTTAGTGAAATGGTAAAAAAGCTGTACATGGCTTCAACATCAACCTTTGTGGTAGATGTCATGAATGAACTTGTTGAAAAGTTCTGTAGATGCCGCAAGTGGTCTGGTCGGCAAACTTTTGTCTTTATTTGCCAGGTAAAATGTTTTTTTGTTCATCTTTAGTTTTGGGGGGTGGGGGTAGTAAGAATGAAGGGGGGATAAGCAGCTGGAACTCTTTAGCTGTCTATTGACACTATTTTAATGAATATTTGAGAACTTTGTTTCCAAGGGAATAGATTTCACGGCTGCTTTCTTCAGTGTTGCTCCATAGATGAGCTTGAGCATCTCTAGCTTAGCATATTAACATCAGGTTGTCAAATATGAAACAAAAGCATAGCAAAATAATCCCTGAGCTGGGAAGCTGCTTTGTTATTCAGCATGAAGTGAGATTTTTATAATATGCTGCAGCAGTCTGCCACTTCTTTGGGTTACCCTTTAGAAATCAAGTGCTAGGAGTTGCCTGTACCTCCTTAGCCAGCTAGTGCAGCTTGGTCAAAACCAACGTATTCTCAGCAAAATAAGCAGAAGAGTTGCAACTAGCTGGGGTCCCAAAGAAATGGTCAAATTTGGAGGCTGTAGCAGAGGTGCAGACTGGGAGCCAACACGACTGCTGCCGAAGTGGGACAGTTCTTTGAAGTATTTTGAGAAATGTGAGCTTTGAGCTTATTTAGAGAAACATGTTTGGGTACAATGGATGTTTATTGAGATGGACCATTCTTGTCTTAATATAATACCTGGTTAAAACAAAGACCAGTCTTAAAAAGGATTGGGAAGGTGGTCTACTTTTCTTCCCTGTTTTCAACTGATACAGTGATTTTAAAAAACCCAAAAAACAATAAAAATAAGGAAGTTGGCAGACTTCATATAAAATAAAGTGGGCTTCTAACTGAACCTGAATTTCCTCAGCCCTAACTTGCTTCATTGCGTATGGCTTTGTGCTAGAAAATATTGTACCATATTTTAAAACTTTGTGGATACTACTTACTGTATTTGTGCTATGAAGGTAATAAGATCTGTCAGCTCTGATTATGTGTTGGGATTTTATCCTCACTGTGCTGAAATCTAATGAAATTGCTTCTGTCTTCTTGCCAGACTATCAGTGAAGATGACTGCCTGCCCATGGACCAGTTTGCTGTGCATCTGTTGCCACACTTATTACACTTGGCATCTGACAGGGTTCCAAATGTTCGAGTCCTGCTGGCAAAAACGTTAAAGCAAACTCTTTTAGAGAAAGGTGAGTGGTCAGAAAGAGTTGCAGTGGGCTGACTGCATATCTTTTTGTCCCTCCACTTTCCTATAGTCAGCTGGGAGAGAAGAAACAACATCAGATGTGGGTTGCTCTTGCTTTTACAGTCTCCTTGGTGTGGAATTTTACCTTGGCTGAGATAAAACCATGAATCTTGTTGTGGTATCAGAGCCACTGTTGTGTAACACTGGGGAAATAAGAGTTCTTGCTTATATGCCAGCCTGTTCTTTTTGTACTGTTTTCCCTGAATGAGCTAGTTTGTAGAGGTGTCATCAGGGCACAGAAAGCACGAATGAACAACTAGCAACTGTGAAGTGTCTTTTATTTGGATTAAAAAAAAATTCTGTTGATGTTCTGTGTGGTAAGGATAAGAAAGAAAAATCCTTTCATACAAATCCACCATCTGTTTTCTCACTGGGGGAGAAGAGATGGCTGCTGTTGTTTTTTATATTTTATGGTAGCAGTGGGAAGAAAGTTTCTCTGGGGTCTCTTCAGGGAAATTAGACATGCAACTTTCAAATTGCAGACTTTGCTTAGTAAAGCATCCCCAATGCATAGCAGATGCCAGAAGAGTCATCAATGCTCAGATTCCAAAGCACTGTAAAGGAAAATAGCATTAGAAATATTGTGCTATTTTGTAAACCAGCAGAGTGTCCACCCTTGGAATACTTCATCCAGTTCTGGTCGCTTTCTTCCTCAAAACCATACACTGGCTTGAGGACTGCTGTTTTTAGCGTAGCAAGTGTGAAGAAAAACGCAAAATGTTCAAAACGCTGGACAACACAAAGGATGCCAACACAGCAAGAACTAGGCTATTGCTAGCTGTCTTGTGCGTGCTGGAGACTCTGAGTAAACATATGTAGACAGTTAAGATGGATCAGCTGATGTGCAGTAATTTATCTTCTGTTAACTGTGCCAAGGCTGTTACTGTTCTTCCTGTTATCATGTAGTATTGGTACTTTTGTTGTTGTCCTTGCTATTTTTATGTTCCCCACCTGGAGGGTATACCTGCATTCTGTATTGCCACTATGTAAACTTACAGTACAGGTAGCCCCTGCCTCAAAGATGTTGTGTGCATGACTAGGGATGGTAGATAGATTATGAAAGGCAGATTTAAAAAATCTCAGAAGTTTTTAAACCTCAGATCTAAATTGCCCTTCCTGTGAGCTGTTTGTAGTTACGCTGTTTTTACACAACTTGTGTTGTGTAGTTCATGAAAACTGCCAGATGTTGGAACTTCTTCCACTCTTACTTCATGTTATCTTCATTTTATTGTTTGATAATTATTTGGCAAGCCTGCCAGTGAAATGGAGTGGCATGGCCATGGGTTTGTGATACCTTCCCTCCATCACAAATACAAGCACTCCTGAGTCTGTTGCGGGTTTTTTCTTCCTCCTTGGTCATGGAGGCTGTCACGCTTGCATTTATACTGAAGGACCATAGAAATCCTGTACTCTAACAGCACTGTTAGAGCAACTGTGCTCTAAAACATGGAATGATTTTTTTTTTTTAAGGTGAATTTATAGGTTTATTCAGAAGTGTATTGTGTGCCTACTCAGATATTCCAGTTTGACTATACGTGTGCACTGTCTCCTGAGATTTTGAACCTCAGGATAGTGTGCCGAGGTTTGCGTTGAAGTATGTGCTCTCTTTTCCTCCTATAAGTCTTGTGCATTTTCTCTTACAGAATATTTTCTAAACTCCGCCAACTCTCATCAAGAAGCTGTGGAGCAAACAATTATGGCGCTTCAAATGGATGATGACAGTGATGTCAAATATTTTGCAAGCATACACCCTGCCAGTACCAAAATTGCAGATGATGCCATGAGCACTGCTTCATCAACTTATTAAAAAGTTCTGAATGTTGCTATAATTAAAAAAAATTTTAAACAAACAATCCTCAAATGCTTCTAAAATGGTTGATCTAGGACAACCTCTTTGGAAGGAGAGATTTCTTGCCAGACTTAACAGGTGGATGTTATCTAAACCTGATACTAGGGATTTTAAGTCAAGAAAAAGTAAACATACCTGTGTCAGCTCGACTTTAGAAAAACACTGCTCAGAGGATTATTTTTGCCACCGAAGCCTTAAATCTTCTGTCTTCCTGAACAAATGAAACTTGAATTGGCAGATCATTTTCATTGTAGAAAGGATGTGATTTCCAGAGACCTGCATTGTTTCTCCTGAGGAGTTAACTTAGCAAGTATTTTCTGTAGCAACTGATAGATGAAATGGCCAGCAAGGCAAATTTATACCGGGATGTAAGACCTCCAGTATTAGCGCTAAAAGTTTTTATCATTCAAGGACTTGATTTGTGTGCAGCTGGGCACACCCTTAAGTTAAGTGGGAATAGCTTTGATGTTTGTAAATGGGGAAAAGTAGAAATTTGGATTTCTCTTAAGGGCTCAGTGCTAACACTAAACTAGTATTTGATTTTAATCCTTAAATGCAGCATATTGCTGTACCCATTAGCAGAAAACTTTGCTGAGTACCTGTGTCCTAATTATTTTCATGCTGGTCATGACCTAAAGGAAATTTATTAGCACACGTACTTTAAGTCAGGTATTTTTAACTTGATCATGATCGGCTCTGAGGTGCAACTTTTTTCTTCATATACTGTACATATCTGTGAGCCTCCTTGGAGTGCTGCAGTCTTTAATCATGTTGTTTAAAGCTGTTGTGATACAAGTTGTTCTCTACTTGTCCAAATAAAATTTATTAATAAGATTGAAAGCAATCTTGTGACCTTTTTAAGACATTAAAAGAATAAGTTTGACATTTAAGTGGCCTTTTTTTTTTCTGGTTCTTTACACTTTGATGGCTATTGCAGGGGGAAAGGGTTTGCTTAGTGGTTGTAAAGAATTTTGCATTTTGGGATGGAATATACTACAGCACAGATGTACTTTGGCCGTGTAACTGAGGTTTGCTAGATTCTCTTTCAAGCATGCCTGTTGTGCTTGGGAACCTGTCACTCCAGCATGAAATGGCATCTTTGCTGAAGTGAGTCTGAATATCCACCTCAGTCCAGATTTACAGGAAACTGTGAGCTCAGACTGCCTTTTATCTACCTTCAGTCTGTTGACTGCTTTCATTTCCTCTCTTTTAAAATGACTGATACAGTATCTCCTTCTATGTCTTCCAGGGGCAACTTGCTTAAATCACCTTTCCTCCAGCCTGCCGAACCTGAAGTGTGTGAAGCTTATTTTCCTGAGGAGGTAGAAATGGCTTTGGCAGCTTATCTTTGATGTACTTTAGCAGAACATTTTCATTTATCAGCCAGGTGCCTAATACACTGGCAGTTCAGCCTCAGGNGGGAAAACAGATTCTTCTGCAGTTTCTTCTTTAGTAAACAGAAAGTTGCTATTTACTCCCCAAAAGCCTGCTTCTTTAATCCTGAGCATGGCCATGGAGCTGGTTAAGATACAGTCATCTCTGTCTGCCTTGAAGCTTGGTGGGTTTGGGGTTTTTTGCGGGGCTTGTTTGATTTTTATTATTTTGGGGGGCTTGGTTTGTTTTGGTTTTGGGTTTTTTTGGGGGTTTTGTTTGGTTTTTTGTTTGTTTGTTTTTCCTGTGCTTGTCCCTTTTCAAAATCGGCTTAAAATTTGAAAAGGCAACTATATGCCCAGGTCGGAAGTTCCTGTAGTATAGGTAATATTCTCATCAGGTTTTCTGTTCCTCCTGTTCTCTGATAATTGTTCAGAAATCATGCACAAATCCCTAGAGGACTAGGCAGTGTGACAGCAGATTGTCAGAAAGCAGTGAGCTCTTCAGGCAGGAGGATTTCTGAGCTCTCCCTGCTTCCATACAGACAACAACTAAAAGTAACTTGTCCTCTCCCAGGCCAGATGATTCCCACTTCAGAAATACGCATTGAAGTCCAGTGCACTTCTGGATTTTGTTCAGGGTACGTAAATCCCTTTGTCTGTTTTTTGCCTCACTGTAATGACAGTTGAATTGTTGTTAGGTTATGTGTGTGATGTCTGAGGTGAATAGGATCAGCTCTTTGTTCAGACCAGAGCATGCTTCAGGTCGTCTTCTAACTGTGAATGAAGTGCAGTATGCACTGGAGGAGTATTGAGACTTGAAAGAAATCCTAGTGTTTGGAGTCCAGAATGAACATGTCCCAACCTAATTCTGTTAACTGTACTAATGTACTGTTCTACTAGTCCAGTAAAATGAAGCATTATGTCTGATCCCTTTAGGTATTTTCCAGTTATTTAAGGGTAAGACACCATTAAGTTGAAAAATGAGACAGATCTTCCAGATGCTTTTTTTCTCTCTGTTCTGTATTTCTTCAATACTGGTGCAGGCCTGCAAATTTGAGGGAGAGTTTGAGGCTTTTCCTAAGGAAGACCGAGTGTTTTCAGTTGCAGAGTGCCTGAATTCCCCTGACATGTAACGAATAAAGATCATCTTCAGGGAAGAGGAGAAATAGCTGTCTTTCTCCTTTTTTCTTCACCCAACATGTCATGGATCTGTCTGCCTCTTTTCTGCTTCATTTGGTGATTCCCAAGAAGTGAAAGGGAAGGAAAGACTTGCTTTATTCTCAGCGTTGCCCAAGAGCATTTGATCTACAGCCTGAGGGATGTGGTCTCTACTGCTTAACTCTGATAGGGAATTTTCTCATGCCAGCAGTGTTAGCAATGTCAGTAATTCAAGCTTCAACTTGTCCCTAAGGATATGGGGTTTGGGGAAATGTGCATCTCAGTTCTGAGTGGTGAAAAAAGGAGCTGTGTTTTCTGTGGGGCAGTGTCTGGGAATGCTGTCAAAGATCCTGGTGAATTCACTTGTGTGTGTCTCCCCTGAAGAAAGATACGAGCTTTGTATTTCAATTCATTTCTCTTTTGGTCAGGATTTCTTGAGCAGAAAGTGAGGTGGCTCCCGAATCGTCACCTGTTGGTCCACGGTTTCCCAAAAGCAGTATCATAGCTCTACCCCTGCCTCCTTGGTAGAACACCAAATCAGTTCTTCACAAGCAATTTTTGTTGTTTTCCATTTAATCTCTTGGCTTACTCATCTCTGAGCTTCTTCATGGTAAATCCCCTTTTTTTTTTTTCCCATGTCCTGGTTATAGCACTGTGTGCCTTTCTACTGCTTGCTGTATTTCACAGCAGGTTCTCTGTCTTCGGTTGTTCCTCCCCAGAGACCTGTTAGGATTTGGTAGGGCTGTTTCCTCACCATGCTTTCTTGCAGATTTCATGCCAATAAAACTGGCAAATGTCTGGAACCCTCTGGAGGGCAGTTTGTTTTTAACCAAAACATGACTGACGCTTGGGAATCAGATTTTGCTGGTTTGAACGTCCCAGATAGCTGTTGCACAAATTCTTTGCCCTGGGGACAAGATCCTAGGTTCATTAGGACTGCCGAACAACAGGCTAATTTCAGCCCAACTGAAATAAATGTTTGCATGTGCTTGGCAAGCTCAGCGAGAGAAGAGACAACCCTCCTGTGCAAGTCTGGCTGTGACGGCTTTTGCGGTTGGTTAATGTTAGTGCTTGCCCCCTTTTCTCTGCACTGTCAGAGGCTGGGGGTTCAGAGATGGCTGATTTGAATTGGTAGTGGATGGGCATAGAGGGGAGAATGGCGAAGTCTGTCCTTTGGGTCAGGCATGCTCTTACGCTTTGATTGGTCCCCTTCCTGTCAGCAAGGTCTCCTTTTGTTCCCTTGTCCTTTGGTGTGGCAACCTGTGTGCAATGCTTGTGCTTTCTGACCTGATTTCAGCTGGGGGACCTCTCTGTCTTGTTAGGATGGGAAGAGGAGTCGGAGACAAAAAGCTGATTCTGTATTCCACTTGTTCTCTCATGTCAGTTCTCCCCTCTGATACTGATGGGAAAGGCTTGTCTTCCTATCTGTCCTGGCATTCAGACAACATGGAAAGCACATTTAAAGTGATTAATCTTTTCTTTATATGCGGAGTTATGACATGCTGATAGACTGCCTTAAAAATATAAGACTATGATGGGAAAGCTCATTTAAAGCGTGCATGAGCTTCTCCTCCCTCCCCACCCCTGAGTGCTTCCAGGTAATGGGTTTAGGGTTCAGTTGCTGTTGAGGTTGGACTACATCTAGCTGATTAAAATACACTGTGACTTTGCAGAGACAACTGAACAGATTTTTAAACATCTTACAGCCCTCTGATCATGGTCTGCTTGAAATCCTGTGACCTGTTTCTGCAGAGGTGTAGTAATGTCTCTGTATGGGAAATGTTTTAAAAGGATTGCCTGCAGGTGTTTTTGAATCATGACTGTGAAAAGTGGAGGTACTGAACGCACTTCTCTGCATGTTTTCTAACAAGGCTACTGAGAGGAGATGCACTGTTTGAACATCAAAAGAAATTTCAGTTTTGTTTTGTTTTTTTTTTAGTCAATCCAGATTTCCTGTGTAAGCAAGAACCCAGATAAACTTGGTTCGAATACGGTGACAACAAAGGCTCAAATGGGGGCTGGGCCATTTCCCTTGTATTAGTCATTTATTTCACAGTTGTTTCTTCCGGTCTCTTGACTGAGGGGTTTTGTGTTTTGTTTTGTTCTTTTTTTTTTTTTTTTTTTTTTTTTTTTTTTTTTTGGTCACCTTCTGGATTTTTGTGCCTGACAGTGTTGTTCCCCATAAGCAGTACTGTCAGCAGAGATGTCCTACCTCCATCTACCTTGAGGCCCCGCACCGTGATAAAACAGGCAGTGGCTCACAGTACCAGGGTGAGGTTCTGTGTAAGGGAGGGTGTAGCAACAGGAGCTGATCGGGACTCCCGGGCAGACCTTTTGCTTGTCGGCGAATGGCGTTTCTTGGTGCAGAAATCTTGGATACAGTATTCCTATCTGTCAAATCAAAATGCTTCGACTGCCGATTTCCCCAGTCATCTGCTGAGCTGTAGCTAAGCAAGGCTGTGCTGCCGGCTCCTTTTCCCCTCCGAAGGGGAGCCTTAGGCTATGGGTGAGGGGGGCAGTGCTGCGGTTCCTCTCCTGGACCGGGGAGTCCAGCAGAGAAGAGGGATTTGGGAAGGGGAAAGCCCACACTGACGAGCCCCAGTTTGTAGTGGGTTGGTGTCTCTCCAGTGGCCTCAGTGCTTTGGAGGATGGAGCAGCCCTGATGGGAGGATGTGGAGGAGCGTCTAGGAGTATCTAGGGAGGAGTCAGCTGACAAGTCAAAATGACTTGAACAGCCTTAGAAGTTTTAGGATGCAGCGACCTTTGGTCTTGGCCTTTTTCCTGGTGTCTGCCCTCCTCTTCCCCACAGGCCCCCCTTTTGGATACGGTTAGTAGAAGTTGTAGAAGGGCTGTCAGCTACTGTTTTGGCTCTTTTATATTCAGAGGGTATGGCCAGGGCAGGACTTGGGGCATGCTAGCAGGAAGCAAGGGCTGCTCTCGCTGCCCTGAGCCGTAACCTCACTGTACTGAGAACTCTTGTGTTTTGCAGTTCAGACGGGGAATTCTTCCAGTGCGTGGGAGTGGGGTCGTCCGGTTAAAATCATATGCTTTGCAACATAATCCTTTGGCAGACCTTCTTGCTCGTGTTGGTAAGATAGTCTGCAACACAAGACGCTCTAGACGAAACTTGGTACCAGTCTATTGTATCGCAGTGGGTCAGCAGTGAAAGTGCCTGTGCTGAGCCGGAGGCATGGAGCGCCCCAGGGGTCTGTTCTGACAAGCATCACTTCGGGAATCTGCATCTGTGACTGGAAGGAGGAGCAGCCAGGGGCTTGGCCTGAGGCTGTGCTAGTGAGGCTGTGCCTTGTCTCTCTGGGACAGTAAGGACTGACAGCCGTTCTCTGGTATGCAGCATGGTGCCACTGGCTTCTGCTGTTGGAGCATGTTTTAAAGAATACTGTAGAGAACTTGTGCTGTTGGATGTAAGCCATATTTGGCCTGGATGAGGCATTTCTCCCTCTGCAGATGAAGCACTATGAGTCAGAGGTGCATGCTGAAAAATTAAAACCTTGACAGATTAAGCTTGGTCAAACCTCTCTTTGGCAGAGATTCAGGTTGATGCTTTTTTTTTTTTTAAATCTTATTTTTATTTAAAGAGAATAGTTTTACATGGTCAGGTGTAAAATTCTTGGCTTCAGTACATAGACTTTAAAAATTAGACTTAGCTCATTAATCTGAAGAGACACAGAGGTAAAAATGAATCCCCCCAGTGCTAGTATTAGAATGAGTGAATGGAGGTGGAAGCTTCCTGTACAGCGGTCCTTTATCTTGCACCTTAAAGGATGATGAATTTCTGGAACCCCTGATAGTTCCTTGAGGACCATGCCACACAGCGGTGCACAGGAGAGGAAACCTTTCAGAATTGCACCAGAACCGTTGGCTTTTGCTTCTGTGAGAATGAAGCTGAGCCAGTGTTGGAAACATGGTGTGGACAACACAGAGCCCAGGAAACCTGGAAGGACGGCTGGAGTCCTGCAAGGTGTTGGGACACAAGCTGGTGTTTTTAGACTTGTGTTAGGGATGTGATCTGAGAGGAATACTGCTCGTGGNCCCACAAAAAAACCCCCCAGCCCACCCTGTTCAACTGTTCAGGTAAGTGACAGTTCACTTCAGGCTGCTATTTTTCAGAGTAAAAGGACTTTATTGGGAGGAAAAAAACCTGTTTGGTATGCAAGATGTCTGAAGTTGGCTCACTGTACAGTTGCAGTATTTCAATAAGTTACAAGTATAAAAGCTGTCACGTGTCCAGTTAGATGCAAGTAACCTGCTGCTGGCAAAAACCAGGTCTGTGTCCTGATTCATCTTGGCGTTGTAGTCCCAGTGACTTGTTTATACGGCGCTTCTTGCTCCTTCGGGTTTCTGAATGACTGATTTGACAAAATCTGTTCCAGGCTTGTATTGAAAAGGACTATAAAAACATGTAAGGAATGTAGTTGTCCCCTGTCCCGTCATCCCCCCCTTCTCTGAAGTAATGTTCTGTGGTGGAAACACTTAGATTTTCAAGAGGAAAGCAGATGGGCCACATCAAACTGTCACAAAAGTTTTGTTAAGTACAGAACAGTGGAATTAATGTTGTAGGGCTGTTGTTTCTTCACTTCAGTAAAGCCTGGTATTTTGTCCAAAGGGTCTGACAGAGGTTCTGTTGCTGCACTCAGCACATAAAAGCTGTACGTTGTTGGAAAGAGTCTTAAGTCAATTTAAATGTGTTTAAAATACTTTGATTTAGATAAATTGGTTATTCAAGACATGTATGGACTTCATGAAGGTGGCCTGCTGTGCAGGCATTGTTGGTGCCGTGGGAGGCAAGCGCCTCAGCGCTGCAGCTCAGAGATTTCATTGTAAGGCACTTTAGATTGATAAGGCAGCTTATAAAGTGATCTGAATGACACGCTCAGGTTATTGTATTGTAATTAAGTTCCACTTTATTTGAAATTAGCTCTGGCTCTTTCAGTTAATTATTTGCAACTGCTGCACGCGGTCTTTGAAAGCACTGCTGCGAGCGTGGCTTTTTCACCACAAGCATGGCAAGCGCTGGCATTGGGGTAATGCTGCTACTACTGGACTTGGGGCAGCCAAACCCCTTTGTGGAAGTTATTGGGGCAGGAGGAGCAGCCACCTTGCCCCGGCCCCACCTGCCTCTGGGCAGGGCAGAGGCGAGGGGCTGAGGCATGGCCTCCCCTGGTACTCTTGCAAGCGGGTGGTCTTACCCACAGCTCAGAGGCTGTCGCTGCCTCAGCCTCCTGCCCTGGGACTCCCCTGGGGCAGTCAGGCTTCAGTGCTATCAGTGTGTGTTTCATTTGGCCAGCATTGCCTCACACTTACTTACAATTTTAACTACAGGCTTTACAGGAGTTTATCATTGGATGTATCATTTGAAAGAATGTGAACGAAAATTTCAAAGAAACATCTTTCAGGTATTTTGAAACTAAATTTCTGGTTACAGTTGCTGTATTGCTGCAGGAGCAGCAATTCCACCTCCATTTAAGAGTTCGATGGTGACACGCTTCAAGTGCATCGTCAGGTTGCAGGAGAAAGAATGCTGTTCATGTGCTGGACGTAATGATGTGATAAATAGGATGGTTTTTACCTTTGCAACTGAAGTCTCCAGTAGTAATAGAGAAGCAAAGCCTTAAAATTTTTAATTTGATCAAATTAAACCTGATCTTCAGCTGAGTTATGGAAGCTTTCTATGACATTTGATTGCAGACAGTGTTCTTTCAGAGGAGAGCTATGAAGAAAGCCTGAATTCATTTTTCACATAAACTTCTCAACTGCAGGTAGCTACCCAAGAAGAATAACCATCATTTGCATTATGAAGCAGATAAATTAGAAACTACTTTCAAATGGCTGTCGAATTTATTTGCTTGATAAATACAATCCTAACAAAATAAAAGTTAACCAATATTAAGAGATTTGTCTGAAGAACATTAGAAAAATCCATGAGAGTTCAATAGGAATTAGTGTGAATTAAACAAACAAACAAAAAGTTTAAATATTGCCAGCAAATATAAAATGTATGTAACGAAGGCAAGGGAGAATGCTTTAGTTTACATTTGTCATCTGACCACATTTTCTGTGCTTATAAACTTTTTTCCCAAATTTTAAAAAAATACTATGCTGTTTTCTATAACATATCAAAGCATTATTTGTACAAAATCAAATCATGGCCAATGATTCACAACAGTGCAATAGATAAAGAATACAACCACATCCAACAGGTGCTGAAAATAAATATCCAGATTAAAAAATAAGATAGCCTATATGCACTCTGTGGAGTTTGCTGTCTTTACATGAATTGGTGGATGAGTCTCATGAGTGTATCTGAAATATTAAATGGCCCTTAAATGCCAGCGTGGCTGGAGGCTTTTGATGGGTAGAAACAGTAAAACAGCCAAACCAAAAGCAAGTCCCAGGTGGTCGTTGTTGGTTTTTTAAACAACAACAACAACAAAAAGAGGCTATTGCTGAACCCCCCGTGCCTCCTGTTGGCATCGGTCTTCAGGCTTATTTGGAAAGCACAAGTGACTTGCATTTCTGCAGAGGGAAATGCTATATTGCTTGGTCAGGCAGACCTGTCTGAAGTGACATAACCCATCCCCGTCACTGCCTGAAGCATCTGTCAGTGGCTTTCTCCGAGGGACTGAAACATTTAAAATGGATGAAGAAAAAGCTCTCGGCTATATGGCAGCAGTGTGAACACAGCCTATCTTAAACAGGTATGATGTAGGTGGTTTTTAAATGAGTAAATGGGTTACCTACATCGCTAGAAGACATAAACAGCTCGATGAACATTTCCATCATACAGGGACATAAATAACATCTCTCAAGTTTTTACATTTATTCAGTACATCTCAGAACAAAAATGAAGCTTAAGGGCATGTTAGGTAAACATGATGATACCCCCCAGTTTCCCAACTTTTCAGCCAACCCAGAATAAATTTAAAGCTCCCTTGTATATAATCTGCATCAGAAAGGTATCAAAGGCACACGCAAGAAGTGACTAGCTTAATAAGCAGAAATTATGGTGAATGAGGGTGAATAGATTCACAAGGCAAATAATTAGTAAGTGTGGGTGGGTTTTTGTTTATTTACTGAAAATGAGATCTTCCAATTCTGCTCCAATGAATGTCAATAATGATTTTGGTTTAAAATAAAACTGTTACTGAATTATTTTAAATCACCTGAAGGAAACCAGTCTTGAATAATCTGATACTACCTGGAAAACTCTTCTGGCCTCTCCAAACTCACCTGAGTCTGATGAGTAGAAGCCACAAGTATTAGAGACAAAAGTCTCCAGGGCTTAAAAGTTTCTTTACAGAATGTACACAGCCAGCAATAATTTGTGCAGTTTGACTCAAATTACAGTAATTTGCACAGTTCAGTTGATTTTATGCATATCCAAGGAGCCAGATCAAATTGGAGTTTCTTTCCTGTCTTTACTTGGCGATGGCTTGACTTGCTGCTCCTTGCTTGCTTTTGGCTGCTCTTTGGCTGCTTTTGTCTCCAGGACACTGTCTCTCTGTGGCTGACAAACACCCCCACGTTTTTCTGGCTCCTCTTCTTCCTGCACCTGCTGCTCTGATTTAGCTCGCTGCAGTAGTCGAAGCTGCACTCGCAGTTCTATGATGGCCTCTCGCTCCTCGTGAATCGCTTGGTTCAGGTGATTGTTCTTTATCTTTCAAGTAAGGAAAACAAATGTCAGGGCTCCTTCTGACAAAGAATTGCCGTAGCAAGGGGGGGGCCATTTAGCATTGCACAAGGAAGCTTTGCTGCTAACCCAGACAGCAACATGGACTTGCACACAGCAGTGATTTAAAAACAGAGCGCGTGGGTTTCGTGCCTAGACGAAATAGACACAAAACCACCAGTCTGCACATGTGCAAATATCTCTGCACAGACTAAATCAAGTAACCACTAAGGCGAAGAGTACCAATTACTACTGACTCAAATCTTACCTCCAGTTCCTCATTCTGCCTCTGCAAATCTTCCAGGATGACCTGCAGTTCCTCCTCATCTTCACTCTCACTTTCACTTTCAGAAGAATATTCTTCAGTTTCACTTCGGCCATGCTGCTGGCGACTGAAAGAGCCATGACAAACTCGAGATTTAAATACTTCCTCAAGTTTGTCAGAACTGCAGCAGCATAAAAGAGTTAATTTATGTCTACTGAATAATCTGCAACGGTTCTAAAAAGAAAATTGGAATTTCCTTTCAAAGCTTAATTTAATAAACCAGTGATTTCCTAGGGGTATTTTTTTAGTGCACAGGGTCTAGTTTCCTTTAGATCGTAATTCCATCGTTATACTAAAAGAAAATATCCCAGAAGGTCCAAAGTTGCTGAGATTTCAATAAAAAGAAGAGGCTTTCAAATGTGACATTCACAGCGTAAGCTTTTAAGTGCAGTTTAGAGCACTGTTTCAGAAGAACATATATGTACTTTTAATCAAAGACTGCTCTCCTGGCGGGAGATCTGATGTAAGTAGTCTCCCTCTTACCTTTGTATTTCAGCTATTTCTGCTCGAAGGCGATCTATTTCTTCCTTCTCCGAGGCAATCTGTCTCCGCAGAAACTGCTCCATGGCCAGCAGTTCTTCTTGTTCTGTTAAAATCTCGTTCTCCTGCAACGATCAATTAGTTCACTGAAAGCCTTAACTTTATGTTCTACAGGAACACACGATAAGTGTGCCCTGGGAAGTGATGAGATGATGCTGTTCTCTGAAATACTTTCAGTAGGAGTGGTTAGCATGCCTCCTTTGAACTCTGATTCATCAAGACCTCAAAGCAAATATAAGTTCAAAACCAACAATGTCTCTTCTGAATCCTCAAGATAATCGCTGTACTGAATAGTTGTGGAGATGACACACCAAATTCTGCATGTTTGGCTGCCTATTTCCTTAAGTCACAGTGGAAGGCTCTGGGAAACCAGTAAAATAACTAGAAAAACTGAATTCTAAAATATGTCTTTGAAGATGAATATAAGGAGAGAAGTACAGTGGAGAGAAGATCAAAGCTACTGGGGGAAGCAAAGGAAGGCAAAAAAGCCAGAATAGTTGCCTTACTTCCTTTGATCAGCAGGAAAGTAGTTAACGGTATTAAAACCAGTTAGATTTGGGAGTGCTTTCTAAGTACATTAACAACACAGGCTCCTCTTTTTGTTGTTGTTGTTGCATAGTGTCTCCTTTCCACTGTTAGCAAGAGTCTACTCAGCTTTGGGGTTGCTCCTGCAGTCAGCATTCCTTCCCTATTTACCATTAAAACAAAGCCTTGTATTTTAATTGACAGAGAGACCCCTTTAAGCTTTCCATTTCTCATTGCATTAGAAGGAACAGAAGAGTCGTTAATATTTCTGAAAGATATGGAACAAGAAAATACCAGCAGACAAACAGGTAAGTGCCTGCCATCTACCTGTGCAAGCAGAATATTTATAACTTCTTCGTTCTCATTCATTTCTTCTTTGGAGACATCCTCCTTTGAAAGGCTAGCAATTTCTTGTGCAATCTTTGTTTCACACTCCTGCCAGAGAAAGAGAACAACTTTTAAAAGGACAGCTTCCCCAGTCACTCTATTAACTGTAAGAAATATTTTTTGAAGGTATTATTTTCCAAATTCAGAATCGCCATCTTGGTTGTCTTGAAAGTTTTCAGCAAGGTCTGTCCCTTCTCTGGGACATATGACAGTTTAAAAAAAAAAAAATGCTTCTGAAGTTTGTTAGCCTGGAGTCTTCCAGTAATTCCTCTTGGTACTCCAGGACACACTGTTTTAAGCATATAATGAATACATGCTCTGTCAAACATGAAGTTTCTAATAATGGATTTTTTTTTTTGTAAACAGCTGTGAAGGAGCGTGAGAATCTTGCTGTCCCCGGGGAGAGCCAGCTAACCAGAAAATGCAATTGCTCCTCAGCCATGTAAAGTTAAGATGAAAAAATCTGCAGTAAAAAGACTGAAATGTGGTTTGATCTACCTGGGTGCCTTTGCATTGTCACAAATTAGGGAATGCTCAGATATTTTGTTCCAAGTTGTATGAAGAGTAAGAATAAAGGTACCTGCTCCACCTGGAGAACACCATCCTGGGTACAAGTGTAACAGACTAAACTTACACTTCAAAAAAGTGGTGGTCAAATGATCCTTTTCCTACTGAACCCACAGAAGCATTCAAAGCACTGTTAAATACATACGTATATAGACACAGATGGATGGGGAGTATCTTGGAAATACACGGAGGAGCAAAACTCAAGCATTTCCAGTTGACACAGCTCTATGAACTCATTAATTGCCCAGTTTTCCCTAAAAACGCATTTCTATTCTCATACTTTCAGAGCTCTGTAACTGGAGTTACTTAAAACAATACCAGAAATTATGCAAAGTTGATTCTAGAAAGTTTATGTTCCTCTTTAAGGTTTGCAAGCTAAAACTGACAGAGTAGAATGAAAACTTGAATGCACAGACAGGAAGTCGTAATAAAATTCCTCAGTGGCCCCCATCCTTTCTAAATCTAAATTATAACCCAGAGAATACTGACCCTCTACACCCGTCACAGTCTCTGAACATTAGAACCACCTCCCAATCTGTGGTTGTAGGCCCACCTCACATTTATGTATTTTCAACTATAAGATTAAAAAATAAGGCTGAATGATGCTCTCCAAGAAACAGGGGTAGATGATAGTGAAAAAATTATAGTCATGAAACTTTAGGAAGAATTGCCATAGTTAAAAATACCCCACATAAGTTTCATCCATTATTTACATGTTTGGCCAATAAATAGAAAAGTTACCCACCTGTCTCTTAGCTTCTCTTAGTTTCCTCTTAAGAGCTGTTAAAATTCTTTGCACCTCCCAGAGTCTCTCTTCTTTGGATAAGTCTTTTATCCCTGCCTGCAAGTCTCTGTGTAAACAGTTCAGTAGGAACTCCTAGAAATATTGCCAAAGAAAGTACTGTCTTTAATATATCATAGCAGGGCAGACTGAAAAGAAAAATCTTTGGCTTCATGGCAACAGGCTTGGAGTTCTGGTTTTCAAAGCTTGACATGCTGACCAACGACAAGTGTTAACGTACATTCAGCACATGATCTAGCACTAGTGAAAGCATGTGGTTTCTTTAATATTGCTCCCACCATAAAAGTACTGAACTACTTAGCAAAGCAGTCCACAAAAGACACAACTATAGTCATTGCAAGACTGTAGAAACCTTCCACACATGAAATGGGCAGGAATATCACCCATCTCTTTCCAGTGGTCTCCAGTGACAGGACAATTGTGATTGATTGATACAATTAAAGAGTATGTTACAAGCCTATGAGAATTTACTACCAGATGTGTAAAAGCCAGGGCAAAGATAAACAGAAAAACACCAAAGTAATTGCCAACCTGTCGCCTGATTTCTTCTTTGATGCTTTCTTGCGTTTCTGGAAGTGCTGGCATTGTTGCCATATTTGACCAGCGAAGAGGTTTTGTCACCTGCTTTAGGGTCACATTCCCAAAGAACTCTTGAACATGTGTAAAAAATACATACAGGACACGGTTGCTGATCTGCAAAGGACGGACAGACAAAATATTGGTGAAGATGATTATTCACATAAGCTTTATCTGTCAAGCATAGTATCTTTCTTCAGAAACAGAGCAGCCTTTAGTATGCCTTTCTGTGAGTTGTAGTCATGTTAGCTTGTCCTAAGAGACTAAAATCTGGATTAAAAATGATACTTCAAATGACCGAGTGCTGGCCTCAAGGAATCACTTCACTGTCTCTCTTTTTTACCTGTGTATCATCTGAGGCATTTTCCTGCTAAACTTGGAATTTTCACACGCCTTAACCTACCACAATTATTTCC
>WAAD01011282.1:0-12356 GCA_013389945.1 Fregata magnificens | reverse complement strand
TTTATTAAATCTTTCTTTTTACTCAAGTAAAGGAAGTTAGTGATAGCAGTAGGTAAGAGGGAACACCAACCATACTGTGCTATGGCTGGTTGCTAGCTACCTTCTTTCTCCTCCCCCAACCTCTAAGTATTTTCTACAACTTCTCTCTCAGATTATTTAATTAGTAGAAAAAGTAGTTTGAAAGGAGCTGCTACTGTATTCCTTGTTTTAACATGAGACAGAAGCAAGTATTTATTTTGATACCGTTATCTTCCATTAAAATTCAAAAATTTATCCTGAAAGAAAGATTAGAGGTCTGTCGCTACCTGCATTTTAATTGCTAAAATCTACTTAACAACAAAACATGATTGGGCCTGCATTGTTTTACATTAATTGTTACTTCTTTTGTTAGCTAGAAAGTGTCTGGCACAGCAAAATAGCCAGAATAATACCCAGCCCTTTTGCTACTGGGCCTCCACCTAGACTCTTAATTATAAAGCCAAGCTTTTCTGAAGTGTGGGTTTTCTTCTAGAAGACCCGCACCCAATGATGCCATGTTTCCATTATGCACAGGACTAATTCTGAGCTGTATTTAAATTAAATGTACTTCCAAGGTGTTTATTAAGGAATTAATCAATCCAGAAACGACAAAATCTTACTGGAAAACTAAAAGTCAGTTGTTTTCCCCAGCAATTTGACTGCAGACACCAAAGCCATTATATCCAAGTCATTACTGCGCCAGGAAGATCTCTTTGCAGGACAGGGTTCCTTGGCTTGATATTAAAATTAAGAAACAATATAGTCTTCACTAATTTATCACTGAGTCACAAGCCACAGAAATTGTGTATCTGCATGAATTATCGGACAAATTCAACATTAAATTACTTCTGTTCACAACAGAATTAAAACCCCAACAGCAGTCTTTGTAATACTGTCAAAATAACCCAAATACCAGACCTATAGCATGCAAGCTCACACTCAGAAAGTCTTGTTCACCCTTTTCCCAGCATTTTAGGTTCCTGAGGTATAAAGAGAAGTTGTACTTTAGCTTAACTGTATCATCAGACAATACCTGATTCCCACCTGCAAGAGAATCCCTACAAAGAAGTCTTTCTTGGGCTGAAGTTTTGCTCTAACACTTGCTGTGTGGTGCACGTACCTGGACAGTAGGGCTGAGTACTATAGAAATATTCTGGATGTTCATTTTTGTTTCCAGTTCCTTTGCAATGACATGGTCCATATGCACGATCAGCCAAGAAATTACGAGATGGTTACACTCTGGTAACTCTTTCAGCAACCTCTGGCACTCCTGGACTTTCTCAGCTTCTGTGCTCTTTCCACAAGCGTCTTCAAAGCGGGGCATTAGCTCTTTGGTAAGCAAGTTTTCAGGCAGTTCTCGTAGGTACTGTTTCAGCAAGCTGGCTACTGTATTCGGCTCATACTCTTCCAAGTTGGGAGATTCTTCTCGATCATAGGCTGCTTTTAGCTCATCAACTTTTGATTTTATTCCTTAAAATATTTAGATCAAGAATTAAGAGAAATCTTCAACTACAAACGTATAATAATTATATTTAAACTTTTCTTTTTGAGATGCATTTATTTCACCTCTCTTTACAATTTAAGCTAATTGAGGGATACCTTTTAAAAGTTATCCACATGTAATAAAGTTAAAATCATGACTCAAAATTATGTGATCACTGCTTCTAAAAGCACTGACTACTACTATGAAGCAAAAACACAGCACTGCCGAAGCTCTGAATCAGAACTGGCGCCAGCACTCCCTCGCATCAAGGAACATAAAATAGGGTGAGGAAGGGTAGGGGAACATAAGATCAATTGTGTATTTGCATTCAGTGTCTTTCAGGCTGTTCAATTATACAGCCCTAAGCCAAGCAGCAAATACGTTATCAACTCAAGTACTGTGCAACAAGTTCTACCTATAACAGCTTTCTTCTGTCAAAACAAAACCCACACTTTCTAGTTTCCAGATTTCCAGCTGGCCCTCCTCAGCAGAGGAATCTCACACAGGATTCTTGATTTGAGGCACTGCATGAATAAAAGTGTGTTCACATAATTATTCAACCCAGCCAAGATTTTCTGTAAGGTGTTTTTATAACTCAGTGATATTCCAAACTCGGGGAAATTTAATTCTTAAAAGCTCAAACACCCACTTGAGTTACACAGACTTAGTGCGCTGCCATGGCTTGGCTCATACACAATAAGCAAAACGGGGTGCACTCAGCCCATGGTAAATGCCAGGTAAAATATACTCAGTTTCATGTCCAAGTAAGCTGGTCATCACAACGGCTCGTAGGTTGTTAAGCCACTGCAATTGTCTCTCTGAGCTCTCAATTTAAACAATTTTACACACACAAGAGGGTGCTATTGCACTGGAGAACACCTAGAAAGTACAAACATCAAAAATGATTTATGGAAAACCTCCTGTGAAAATGCCCAACACATCGTGTCTTGAAAAAACATGCAACCAGAATGTTCCAATAGGCAAGATGAAGAAACTGCTTAAGCTGCTGCGGTATTTATGCACGCCTACCAAATACCATGCAGATCGACAGCATAAAGACTGCTTAATGAAGCATTTAAAATCGTTTGATTACTGTTTTACAGTGCTAGGCAACTTGTTCCAAATGCTTTTCCTCAAATTCCTTTTCTTTCTCACTTGTTCTTGCTCCCTTAAACATACCCACAAGAAGTACTTGCACGAGTTATACTGCAGATGCAGTTCACAAATACAGGGACTATTTTGTTTAACATGACTAAAACTGATGTTTCATTTATGTAAGCCGGTGTTACGCAACTACCATGGTTAATTAGCCTGCTGTTGCTAAGCTTAAATAGTGAAACTTGTATTTTCTGCTTATTAGTCTACTTGCTCAAAGAAAAGTTTTTAAGAAAAAAAAAAAAATCACACAATGGAAGTAACTGGAAAAAGCAACTTAGTGGGAAGCTTAAGTAATAAAATGGTTATATCTCATCTTTGCTTTTGCAATCAACTAGCATTGTATTTCTAATGCAGAAGTAAAAAACCACAAGCTGGCCATACTAACACATTTTATTCATCGTTACCATCCTATCACAAAAGGCCAAAACAAGTGTATTTTTACTGCCATTAAGCAGTCCCACCATATTAGTGACTTTTCTGGTACTTCAGACCTACGGGTTTGCTTAACTTTAGCTACCTGATTATCTTTTGGATAATTAAAATTAATGCAGCTATAAACAGAGTCTCTAGGTGTTGAAAATGGTAAAACAATAAGAAAACTGCACGTAAAGACCTTGGGAACCTGCATGTCAGTGTGCCCAGAGTACCTGAAACTCTGTAGATGCCTTCACATTTCATGCCATACTTCTCTACGTAATCTATACATTCACGGAAAACTGCTGGCAGGCGGATGCCATCATACATCATGGTCCTGTCTACCGCATCAGACAAAGGAATGCCAAACACTGGTCTATGACTTGGAACATCCACTTGAGGTATCTCTGTCTCCTGAATTGGCTTTTTCTTCTTCTTCTTCTCTTTCCACTGTTTTACAACATCTGCTGCAGTTAAGTCTTTTGACTTCTTCTCTTTATGTTTGTCTTCCTTGTGTTTTTCATCTTTGGGTTTCTCTTTTATTTTAAAATCCTTTTCCTTTTTTTTGGAAAAGCTGGGTTTCTTGAAGACATGTATTCCCTTCGACCGCTTCAACTTCGAGGGACTTTCAGCTTCATCACCAGAACTGTCCTCTTGAAATGCAGCATAACCTTCCGCTATTAGGCAAAGGAGGAGAAGGTAAAAGGACAGCTCTAAGTCTGTTTAATTTCCAGACAGTGTATTACAACAAGGAGAGAACAAGAAGTAATATGTAAGGAGGAGAGAGAAGAAGCAACATGAATTAAAAAATAGCGCCTGCCTGACTCTTCAGAAGGTTTTCTTTAGTTGTTACACAATTAAGTGGACAAGGATTAAATCAAGGTTGCATAATCACACCAAAGAGAAGCCACACAGCTCCTGAACGATCTAAACAATTAATACTTTATATACTTACTCATAATGGCAATGTCCATCTTATGGGCTAGTTTCCCATTTAATAGTCAAGGAAATGCAAAATAAAAACAACTGTCTGGCAACTTCTCTATGTTCCTGTAATCAACAGCATAAGAGTCGCTGTTAAGGATCATCTACTACATACACGTAAGTCTAACAAACTTCTATTAAGAACAAACTAAACGTCAGCCACTTAACTCCCCAATCCCTTTCCAGAATATTATGAATTTTAAGATAAGTATGAAGTTAATAGTTTCAGGCTCAGATAAAATACCAAAAAAAGTAAAAAAAAAAACCCCACCAAAAAACAAGCACACTTAACTTTTCCACTAGACAAATAAAACAATTCCAGTAACACTAGCACAATACCTGTCAGTGAAGTTGCGTATTTGCCTTAAAAAGCATATGAGAGAGCTTCAAACAAGTCCATGGGTGAAGTACGCTGTTTCAGCAGCAAAACGACGAGTGCCGCCTAAAACGTGCACCAGTGCTTTTACTAACTACGCCTCTGCAGCTAGCCCTGCCTATCCTTCAGGCAAGAACAAGGAAATCTTTGAAGGTGGATTACAAAAAAAAAAACCCAACAAAAAACCAACCCACAACCAAACCCAACAACGTACAAACCAATGCAACTTCCAAGTCAGTTAATTTGGATTTTACATACGCAGTACCCCACATCAGAAAAGTAAGCCTGAAACCTGGTCAACGAAGACGACGTTTTACATGCCATTTGCACCAGCCAGGTCCCCCAAGGCAGTGGGCAGCAAGCTCTGGCTTCAGTGTGAAGCCCCCATTATACAGATCCTTTGAGGCTCTTCCACTACCTACAGGCAGTGCCTCTGCCCAAGTGAGGAAGCACACCGACAGCCAAGTGCTCCTCCTGCATGAATAGTTTTGGGTGGTGGAAAATTACCCCCTCAGATTATGAGAGCGCGCATCACGGACCAGATTATAGGCTGTGATTTTTACAGGTGAAAGATCTCACGCAAAAGAACCAGGGAACATTTAGTCTTTTATTCTTCCAGTTCTACACTATACTAAGCTGCAGAGTTTCTCAGCATTATTTCAGCACATCCAAGGAGCTGTTTGTATTTTGAAGCCTCCTTGGCTGCTCTGTAGAAGGTAGCTTTTAATAGTCAAATAAATATAAGAAATGTATTAAAGCATGGAATGGCCATAAAATAATTACAATTGTTTGACCAGCTCACCCTTCCCATCCTGGACTCTTCCCTAGGACTACCAAACATGCACTTTCATAGAAGACAGAGAAAGACCATAGCACTGTTCCTATCCAAGTGAATTTTAACATAAAAATGCAAATGTTAACTGGAGGACAACCGACAACCAGGTCTCATCCTCCCAGTTTACTGGCTATAACATCATTCACTCTTTTTGTAAAATAAAACCAGAAATGGGTAAGGAAAGCTGCAGCGCATAAACTAAGGATTCAAATCTCACTCTGACACAGAAAGAACTGCTGATGCAGCAGCTACAGGACAAAGGAGGAGCACACATGTGAGAATGAGATGGGGCTGGCACTGAGTTTCAAGATGGGGTTCACAGATGTAGTTTCAGAACAGAAAGCCCGATCTTCACCAGACAGAGCCCAGAACAATCTGCCCTCAATCCTTCCTGCCGGGGAGCTGTAACAGTTCCCAGTCGAACAGCATAGGGTTCCCACACACACGCTAGGAATAGCATCAGCACGTCCTCTGGGCCAGCACCAGGGACCCAAGCTTGGAGGTCGGTGTCACCAGCAGAGCACCTGCCTTAGATGTCTCAACACTCCATATTGCAACACAGACCTTGGTGCTTTTCTAGATCTGTAGTAATGTAACACCAGCAGTAGCACATTACTGAAACTGGTATTTCTTGACTTCATGAGAAGACATGAAGGAGCAAGTTAGATACAAAGCCAGCCTATTTAATTTGTCTCAGTAACGTAAGTCAACAAAGTTTAGAAATATATACTAGTTACAGAATCGCAGAGAATCTCCCACCCATACCAAGAGGGGGTTTGTACGTCTCTCAGAGTAGCCCAATTTTCTTTACCATACTTCTGGTAATGAAATTATTCTATCCCTTTCACCAGTGATACAATATATTGAAAAATAAACAACCTAAATTTATACAGAAGAAAAATTATCGAAAGCACTTGACAAACCAGGTAATTTTAAATGTGGGAAGAAGTATTACCTACTGTTAGTAAACTGATATTTCTGTTCACTGTTTCCTCAAGACTCCTAGTACTAATAGTGTGCATTTTCCCATCACTCTAACGTATGTCAATGACATTTTCCTGCACCTATATGAGACTAGTACTAATTTAATAAATACTCCCAATTCCACTGGCATAATGACTGGACTATCTGCCAGTTCCTTGCTCAGGCTTTGTTAGACCTTCCAGAAGCATGTCTTCACTGCGGTTATTTTAAATGTGATGCTGCAAGTATAGCCCTTATCTTACCGAAAAGTATGAAAACCTCTTTTAAAAATAATAATAAAAAAAATCCAGTGTTACTCTGGAAAAATGTAACTCTCAGGCTTGAAAGCTTTGTCATGCAACGAGGCTACTGTTTCTATCAGCCTGCATACTTGGGAATACTTCACTCTTACAATGAAGCTATAAATTCATGCTATAGTATTTATTGTTAATATAAAGGGTTGCATTATGTAGAACTGCCACAAGATACATTTTGTGCATCAGGTCTCTGATGAGTTTTTAAGTCATTTATACATCTACATCTGATTTTGGCTCCGTGGGGAAATTTGCATGCATCTGTAATTAATTCACTGAAAGAAAACATGGATCGCTTTTACGTATGGAAGAATCAGTAAGTCAAATATGACTATATGGACTGATGTGCAATGCTAGCATTGGTTATCTAATTTCAATTTGTCAGAGGGGTTGCCATCAACTTGTATACCATTTCTAAATAAAACAGTAAGACACACATGGATGCATAATGAGCTTGGGTAGATGGCTTCTGTTTCCTCTCCTCACCCGCAAGATATATTGTTATTATTAATAGAAACTTCAAACTTACAGACACTACCAACACTTACTATCCAACTTTCAATTAGATCACTTTGCTTTTAATAGACATTCAACTCACTGATGTGAGCATATCACTCCCAAACAAATTCAGCATTCAAGATTACTGTGCAGCACTATGCAAGGAAAGCAAATTAAGTTAAAATACGAAATTTGCCTTACTTTATTTTGATTTAAAATAATTACTGGCATTGAAAGGCACACTTTTAAACTGTTTGCAAATAGTACTTTGCTAAATGGGTGGCAGAGCACTGGAACAGGCTGCCCAGAGAGGTTGTGGAGTCTCCTTCTCTGGAAATATTCAAAACCCGCCTGGACACGGTCCTGTGCACCCTGCTCTAGGTGAACCTGCTCAAGCAGGGGGGTTGGACAAGATAATCTCCAGAGGTCCCTTCCAACCCCAACCATTCTGTGATTCTGTGAAATAAATACACAGTGGTATATAGATATACATAGTAATTTGCAGTAGGATAGGATGTAGCAACACAGAAAGATAAACCTTGATATGAAGAGCCTCTAATGTTTATCATGGGTAGAAAATTCTAGTAACTTCTTATTGTGTAGATCTGGGAACTGTATTCAGAGCTTCTCCACACACCAGATCAGTAAAAATAATGTTTTGTTTGCAATAGCAGCTACTTGGTTATTTTGTAGGATGACAATGGCCTCCTTACAATTTCTAACAGACCTCCCCCTATAGACATGTAGTATCCACCACTACTGTAGAATCCATCTCCATTAGCACTCTGCACAGAAATGAAGGATCATAAGCACAGAGACAACTTATCATGTCATTGCTCTACCTGGAACAGCAGGGAATACTATTAGAGCTTTTGCACAGTTGCCGGATGTCCACATTCCTAAGCAGAAATTATTTTGGAGAAAAATCTCTTAAGATGACAGAAGAGAGTATCTTCCAGCTGGTGGTACCTAGCACAGAGTTGCAGATCACTAGAACTCAACTCAGCAACTCGGAGGAAGAAGATAAAGGTTAACACCCAATTTGGACCAAAGATTGTTCGAAGCAGGTCCCCACGTTAACAGTAGGATTATTTCAGCCCTCATCTACATCCCAAAAGAACATATAGGACCCCCTGCCCAACACATTAGGGATTTGGTCTTCAAAAGTATTTCCTGAAAATTTCAGAAGAGTTCATACCAATGATATTACTTTCCTTTCACAAGATAGTTTAGTTTACAATTCAACCAATTCTCCATTTTCCCAAGAATTATATAAAGAAAATGAAAATTATTCTAAACAAAAAATCCTAGCTGCATATTGAACCCATCCTGTCCAACAGTACCAATCTCAGAAGTAAAACGAATAAGGAGAGTAAGATCTACCACATACAGACTCTCTATCTACAGAAACTCTAATGGGTAGAATAGCTTTTTCTTCTTAAGAATTACTTATAACCTTTTTCTTTTGCAAGGAACTGCATATTTTATGGCTTTATCAACATGTGATTACTGACAGAAGGTTAACAATTTAAAAAAAAAGAATCAATTACTCTGGTCATTGTCTCATAGAAAACATTACTGCTTCAAAAAAAAAAAAAAAAATCTGTTTTTGCTTGCATGCTGCCACAGCACAAGTTCTTGTATGGACAAAGGTTATTTTGAGTCAGGAAACAGATCCGAGTTAAAACTATCCCACTAAAAAGAAAACTATTTTTAACCCCTAAGAAGTCCCCTAATCTAACTCTGTAGCTAACCAACACTCAGGCTGTCACAGAGGAGTGGAGACTAGAAACCAGTGGCTGAAACTTTTTTCCAGTAGTTGTCATTCCACATAAAAAAACCCCAATATTCCATTTAATTTTCTATCACCTCCAAAAATCTTTTAGAATTTTTTCCCCAGGATAATTGCTGTGTATTATTAGGTTATTGCCATTAACATGAAAAATACCAAATTATTATATTATCCACATAGGAAAAAAAGATCCCTTCCTAGCATAGGAAAATGCCTTTTTGAAACAGGTAATATTGCTGAAGCTAAGAGTATATTGCTCCAGCAAAAAAGGATTTACCTGAAAAACTAAAATGAGTAAGTAACCTTGGGATATTTATCCTTCCCCCTCCACATACCCTCCTGCTCTTCAAGCATTTCTGAAGTTTACATTTAGAGTATTATTAAAATACCCCAAAATCTTTGTAGGATTAAAGTTACATACGGTTTCAGGAGTTTGGATGACCTTGTCATTAATTCACTAATATTGTAAGTTCAACAAACTTTCACTCTGTCATAATTTAATATCAACACTTGCCTTTTTCTCATTGAAATGTTCAATCATATTTGTTTAAACCCCAAACTACATGACCATAGCAGGCTGTGTATTGTCCAAAATCAAAGCAGCTGGCCAGAAAAGTGAAAAGAAGCAATCTGAACACATGCAATAGAATTTAAAAGGTGGAAGAAATGGAAGAGTCAAAAGTACGGGAGGAATAACAAAAGGCAAAGCTGGAAGGGGAAGTCTTAAAATAAACCATGTTAAGCAACTGTAAAGAGCCCTTGTCATTTACATAAGTAAAATGTCTGTTCAAGGTATATTTACAATAATGACCATTTTTGGACTGTATGAGAGATACTGAAAGCTTTGTACGTAAGTTACTCTTATACCTGACTGGCACTTATATGACATACTTATATTAGGGCTAAGAAATGCTGAATGCTTTTCATATTACAGCTGCAAAAGAGAATTTGATTCTTCCTACATTTTGCATTTTTGAGGATTTTTTGTACCATT
The DNA here is from genome assembly GCA_013389945.1 of Fregata magnificens. NCBI lineage: Eukaryota > Metazoa > Chordata > Aves > Suliformes > Fregatidae > Fregata > Fregata magnificens. Next base: position 2,527 of record WAAD01011282.1, on the reverse strand, counting down.
ACAGCTTCTTTTAAGTAACAAAAATTGCCTTACATCAGCTATAAAATGTGCTGTAACCACTTGTGGAAGAAAGCCGTTACAGTGCTAATGTGCACAGACCTGCACGCATTTGCTGAAGAAGCATTTTTCCTCTTCAGCCTTCAGTTAGACTATCACCATGAGACATGCAGAATTACACCACAAAGAAACCCACACTATGTATAATGCTGACCTCTAACAATTTCAAATTCAGAGGTGTCTGATCCAGAGTTATAAGAGAAAGGTGATTTGCAAAGAAGAAGAAAACAGCTACTAATAGCTTGAATTTAGACCTGTCCAATCAATAGCGAATTTTCATCACTAATCCAATATTCTGTATCAGGTTAATGTTGTTTACATTAGGAAAAAAACCTGAAGAATCAGTTTTCTTAAAACCTGCAGGAATTTAAACTGTTGGTTTTTACTGGAGGATAATATATTTTTCAGTTAGTATCCTTTATGCACACAGTGTTTAGTTAATAACAATAGTCCTCCCAAACTGTGGTAGAAACAAATCCTGCATTCCAGGAAACAGGTTTGATTAAAAGCAGTGCAGTGGCAGCAAATTCTTAAAGAGTAATTATTGTAATATGCACGTGCATATTACAAATAGTCACCATATTCATCCTAACATGCCAGAATATTGTGTGCTGTCTCACTGGTTTTGATCTTCCAAATTTCACATATAAGAAGTGGCAAAGTACACTGGCATCCAGAACTTCCAGGCGTCAGAGATACAGGCATTGTAGAAGACGAACATTATTTTGAAATTTTGCTAAAACAAATGTCAGTTTACAAAGTACTAACATTTGGGCTGTGATATTTAGGTTTCAGACACTTGGACAGTAAGGATCTTTCTGGTACTGAGAGCGCTCAGTATCAGCTTAGTATTGCCATGTGCTTCGTTCTTTCAAAATATGTAGAAAAACTGTACTGAATAAAAACTATTTCACATTTCCAAAATTTTCTGCACAAATCTAAAGGCGGGAAGTAAGATTTCTCTTCCGTTGTTTTGGAGGAGGGGTACACTTCTTAAATGAAAACTTCCATTCTGAACACTAATACACTGACAAAGAATGGATTCTATAGTCAAAGCTTTACTTTCTTCTAACCTTTACTGTCAGTTCCAGTAAATTCAGATCCTGATGTTGGCTTGCACATTTTTGAACTCTGCAATAATACTTAGGCACTGCTGGAGGAAACTGCATGATCAGACTAAACTGAGAAGCTAGAGAAAAAAAGGACACAGATTTTATTACTCCCCAAATAATGGTACAGTGTGCACATCAAAACTTGAGATGATACACAACAGCAAACTCTGAATACAGGAAACGTAAGGGAAAAGGGTCAAAGGTGTTGAAACTGACTCTTCCAAATGTAAAAGTACAAAATTCAGGTCAAACTTACAGTTTTATTTCAGCTAGCACCTCAGCTACAATTTCAAAAAGCATCTATTTGGAAATACCCTTGGAAGCCTCCACTTAGAATGTGAACAGATAATGAGATTAGAAGAACCCCATGCCAATGCATCGTTAAAGGTTTTGGATAAACATGTTTATTAGTAATTCTGGGCATATGCTTGGCACCTGTATCTGCGCAACAAAAAACAAATCCAAGTTTTGGTTAAGGTGTGGGGTTTTTTGGAAGAGAAACAGGTATTGCACAAAGCCCGTTTGTACAGGTTAACTTCCTTCACACCTAAACAAGCTCGATTGGGAATATTAAGCAATTTTGAGAGAGAAAGAGAGAAAGAGAAATTATAAGCATGAAATAAGAGAAGTTGCCTACTCACTTCTTTTTTCTTTCTTCTTAAATTTTCCTTTCTTCTTCCCATGCTCCTTTTCATCATCAGATACTATATCTGGAGGCTCATGCAAGCTGTCATGAGGTGGTGAAGGCTCACCGGTGCGGTACAATCCAGGGAATTTTGTAGGACTGATTTCTTCAGAGCTGGGAGTACGAGCAAGACCCCCACTGTGTTCTACCCGACGGTGTTCACTGGGGCTGCTAGTGGGAGGCAGGAAGCACTCGGTCATTCTGATTCCCTGATATCAAAGTGAAATCTTCTGCTACCTGTCCATCACACCTGCAGCAGGGAAAACCAAAAAGAAACCCCGCACAATTTTAACCAATGGGTTTCAGAACATCTTGTTTAGAGCTCTATCCTGAAAACACAACAAACCTTCTACAATGAATGCTCCAACTTATGTCAAGACACAGTAATGTAACATCAGGTCCTAAGCTCAGTGTTTGCAGAATCTGTCCATTAACTCCTAAGCCATATTAACATATTAAGAGAGCTGCTATTTTAACCATCTCTACTTTATCCTAAATAAAACATTATATATTAAGTATCAGAATATTTTAACATTTGAAATAATTCTTACAAAATTCATAGGCAGCTTGCATACTGATTGGTAATATTTATTAATAAATAGTTACCTAACTTTAAATTTTTTACATAAAATAGGTCTGTCTGGAAACTCGGAGTGTTTGTGAGCACTGCACT
>WAAD01011281.1:697-15501 GCA_013389945.1 Fregata magnificens | reverse complement strand
GGTTGTATCCCCTTCCCCCTTCGAGTCTAGTTTAATAATAATAATAATAATGTATCATTACAGCAATTTTTTTTTTAGATGCTTTTTAAAATCCAACAATAGGGACATGGAACTTAAACAAATACACAGACATACAAAATAAAGTCAATATAAGTGGGTTTAGATGCTCTGCAGTCTGCTTAAAAGTTTATGGCTGTAACTTTGGGCATGCACTTTTATTACAAGTTGAATGCAAAGTTTTTAACAGACTTCAGAAAAGCAACCGATATGCAACAGATTTTATATACAAGAGTGGATTTTAAAACAGATTTTTAAAAGAAAGAAAATGTAGTTAAAACCACAAAGAGTGAAACAACGAGAGAGAAAAAAAAAGTGAAATATTCAGAACTTTAAGGCATCTTACTAAAAAGGAAGCTCTTGTTTTGCCTTGTCTTTCAGTATGCTCTTGAACTTCCAGAGAGACTGAAGAAAAGGAAGATTTAAATAGATCACTTGGAAACTTAGACAGTAGAAAATTCACCCAAAAAAATATTTTTTTTATGAAAACGATGATTGTGTATAGGCAAAATTCATAATGGAAACTGATTTGCAAAGTTAATGTTATTGTTAAAAGCCATTTATTTCTTTGCTGTCTGAAAAGGAAAAGTTACCTATGTACATTTTTAACATGCACTGTGTGGTTGCCTATTTTGGCTAAATTATGTACAGCTCACATTTGAGTTTGTTTTCTCTTCACAGTTTATTCTACCTTTAAATATTTTCTTGTTAACTATACTCAGATGTAAATCCCTTAGACTCAATGAAGTATTTCAGGTTTATAGAGGCAGAACCAAATAAATCAGCATCACAGATTCAACTATGAGTTTAGGAAGGAAGGAAGGGATTGGGGGTGGATGCAGAAACAGCAATACCTATCTTTGTTGATTTTTTTCATCCTATCACCTTCTGGATTCTTACTGTCTAGAAGGATGTTAATTTTTCCTTGCTTTGAATATATCAGAAACGCTTTTAACTTTCACATAGTTCATGAATTATTTTGTCTAGGGAGTTTCGTTCACCCTGTGATGAAAAGGGTCTATTTTAATTCCTTGCAGTCCAGGCCAGACCCTTTGAAATGCACCACTGAGTTTCTCGGGGCATCCTACAGATGGCAGCAGCAATCGTGCCATATGTTCCCTGTGCCAATCCACAACAACAGTAGGACAAATTAAAAAGAGTTTGTCATTTTGAAAGATATATTTAGTACAAAGTATTTTTCAAGCAAAAGAGCAAGGATGACGTGCATCTGGAGGCAGAAGATTAGACAACTTTACAGCAGGAGTAGCAGAGATATATGGTGCTTCCACATAGTACAGTCTAATTTAGAGAAAAGAAATTGACCTGTTAGACAAAGCCTGAATATGTGACTATGATTCATACAGGGACAACTGTGGATCAAAGAGATAGACAGAGGACTAGAACAAAAATCCCTCAGTTTCTTGCTCTCTCATCTGAAGTCAATTCAATTCTTTCCTGTCTCATAAAACCAACATTTCATAATAAACAAACCCAAAGCTAAAAGTTAACTAGACTCCATTGTATAACACAGGGAGTTGATTAAGAACTGTCATATAAAGTGAAATATTTCAAATAATGGCTAAGTTAAGAGTTAGCTTTCTCACAGAAACCCTGCAGCCCACAGTCCAGTTCCAGAGTCTGAACACCATCCACAGAGAAATAACCTTCAGACTCCATTGTTTTTGATCGTGTGTGAGCCCAACAGCCTTGTTTTCCCTATTATCCTGTAGTTAGTATTCACGCAATCTTGCTTTCTTACTCTCAAGCTAAACAAGCAGTTGACATCCCTTCATTTTCAGCCAAGCTTACAATTAAAAAAGCTGCAACCACTTTCACAGACGTAATTAGAAGCATGTGGGAATTCTGCATCCAGCCTTCTACCATGGCTGTCACTGCTGAAGCAGAAGATGTGTCTAGACTGCAGACAGAGAGGTGATGGAAAGTCCTACCTGAGCTATCTCTAGCTAATTTGGGTTCCAATAACAAAGAAGATGCATGAAAGGGACCTCTGTGTAGTTGCACCAACCAAAAAAGCACTCTCTTGACCTTGCTGCGTCAACTTTGTTATCATTTGTACTCAAACAAATGCAAAGGGCTAAATGTTTTCCTCCTTCTGTTCTCAAATTCAGACCTACTGCTAACACCAACTGTGTCTCTGTGGAGTCAATGCTACTCTTTGAAAGTCCTGATGCTACATACGCTATCAGCCAGCAACCAAAGGCAGCAGGTGTTCGCAACACCTAGGCTATCCACATCTACAGCACAGGTCTTAATCCAGCTATTCCTGCAGAGTCTGTCAGTGCCAAAAGAGTGGCATTCCTCATTTGAAGACTTTGAAAGACATAAAATCCAGTTACCCCACCGTATTTTTCTTTGATTCACAATGAGTTAAAAATATGAACTTAAACTCTAAATTGAAAACTTCAATTTCATGTTCATTCGCTGATGTTCATCATGCCTTTCTCTGACTGATTAGGGAAGCCAATGTTTCCTCTTGGTGGGGGATATCAGATCACAGTGATAGTCTTTTGATGAATTAACTGATTGAGAGCTTTAAACCCTAATTTTAATGGATTTTTCTCAGTCTTTGAATCACTTTTGTGACTTTTTTTCTCTTCCTTTTGCCAACTTTACGCTATTTTAAAAGAATACTGTCACCAGACTTGTATGGAATATTAAAGTTTCTGTTTCAGCAATGCCACACATGGGAAGAAAATATAATAGTTTCCTTATTTGCTGTTCTCCTGATAACTATACCCAATGAATCTTCTTGCCACAGCATTTTAACTCTGGAAAATGAAAATTTGTCTACTGTGACCTCAAAATCCTTTCAGGAATCACAGCCTGCTACTATAAAAATCCCATTTGATAGAGAATCTCTGCATTTTTTTGTTCCATTTTGTTCAGTTTCACATGGCCACCATTTTGGGTGTGCATGTACAAACATGCAGTGCAATACATTAGCGGAAAAACAAGTGAACTTTTGCATTTTATTCAGAAAGACACTACATTGCAAAATATACATTCAGCTCTGTACAAATTAGTAGATTAACAGACACAGGGAATAAGGGAAAAAGTAAAAATGACTGGTTGGCTGACAGAGGACAGCAACTGAGGATGAAGAAATTATACAAAATACTATGAATGGGTCAATTGTAAATACCTGTTAAAAGTATTTTTAGTGAAGACAGAGATTTAATTAATAGTATAAAAATGAAAGTAGCAAAATTGAGATTGAACATCTGAAAATGTTTTTTTCTATCAATGTGTGATGCTGTAGAACATTTTCTAAAGGAATATTTGTCTCTTAGGACATTTTAAGCCTAGACTGGAAAAAATATTTGGATGGAAATAATCTTGCTTGGGTAGAGATCTGGACCAGATGGTCTCATTATTTCAGTAAATAAATAATGTAATGAGTCTATAATACCATGATCTATTGAGTAAGCAAATGCCATTTTTCATTACCAATTTTCTAAAGATACTTTTTGGAAGCAAATGGTCACTCTGGATGCAAAACATAACTCAGCTCAGACTTTAAAGGAACTTTAATAAGAAAATAATTCAATTTTCCAGGAAGTCTGAGTAGATATGAAATTAAAATATGCTTCTACCTCTTAGTCTTAGAGCAGAGATGCATCTTGGGAAATTTTCGTATAGCATAGCCTACGGTAAACCAGTTTCAGTGAAAAACATACAAAGTTAATTTTCTAGGACTTTATCTGCTACCTTCTATAAAATATTGCGGGAACACATTGATTTAACTGGTATTTGAATGAAACCCTAAATTCACTTTTAGAAAATAAAATCAACTATAGACTCTAAACATAATGAACCCTTTAGAAAAAAAAAATAGGTTTATTCATCCACCAGAAAAATACATTAAAATAACATTAAAGTTGTGATGCAAAACAAAAGATGGGAAGGAGTTTTGTTAAAAGTAATACTTACCATATGGCATACAACACACTGACACAACGGAGTACATTTGAAAAGTAGTTAAGGGACACCCTGTAGTGTCTAGGTGTAGGGTGACATCTGGTAACTCTTCTTTCTTGACTCAGAGTTTAATTTCATTTGATTTTGTGTCACAATCCTCCTTTCAGTGTACTGAACTAACTCCCTATTTCAGTAGGTGGATTGAAATGCACCAAAATGGACTCAGTTCAGAGAACAGTTTAAAAAGAGGTAGATATATACACAGAGTTTTCATATAAGCTAAGACTTTTTCCCCCCTTGGTAGAGTTGACATACACACTGAATAGCAATAGAAGGTTTGTTGTCACCCAGTATTTTACAAAACATAGAAATAGCTATTCGGAATTGAAGCCTCTTTCTTAATTTCCTGTCAGCCATCAACCTGACACCCAAGTGCTAGATTATTTTGCATCTTTCTCACCAGGTGCTGTTACTGAGATGTCTTCCCTTTGTGGTAGACATGTGGTTGTCCGTTTAACCACATAATGCATCACCACAGGTTTTGTTTGCATTATCACCCATCAAACGTACGGTGCCTTGATCTTTCCTATGTTAGTTGGCCAAAGTGCATTTGAATGGTTCCTCAAACAAGTCAAATGAATTATGGTTACAGTTCAGTTGTCAGATGACCTGTCCCTCTAAGTGCAAACAAGTTGCACTTTTGAAGTTAAACCTCAAATATCATAAAACTGCTATTCTGATACAGATGCTTTAAGCCCCCTTGATTGTCTCAAGTGGTACCAGAAGCCTACACAATCCCCTAAGCACCATTTTAGGCTTCCTACTACCTCTCCTGTTGGGTATGGTTCTCCTGTAAGTCACCATCATATCTGTCATCCCTTTGCAGATAACTCCGATATTCTAGGGCATTGGTCTCCAAACTTTTTTTATTATGCACCCTATCAGTAAAAAATTTTTGAGCACATACCCCCAATATATGTATATTTATTTATTATTAAAATATATACATGTGCTACTTTATTAATATATTATGTCCATTGCAAAACTGACACAAAAATAGAAATTAGAAAAGCGTGAGATAAAGGTGAAACAAACACTGTTTAAAATATTTTATTTAATTTATTAATAATAAAAAATATATTTTCTTCCTGCACCTCAATGGATTGTCTTGCACATCCCAGTTGGGAGCCCAGCGATCTAGAATGTCTCATATGATATTAGGCATCTCTATACAGCCAACCAGGCCCTGTTCAAGGACTACAATGAGAGTTTTGTTATACAGCACATATTCAAACACCGCAGTGTAGGTGTTTTACGCCAAACAGTATCCCACCTCATCTGTCCCCATCTTCATGACACAGAAGGGGCAACAGAAGGCAAGAAACAGAAAGAAACAAATTCCTTTACTCCTTTTACATTTCTTCCTCTCCTAGGGCACTAGGTCTTTCCATCGGCTGTCTGTGAACAATAGAACTAGCAGCTGATGTACAAATCTGAACAAAAAAAGATGTCGCTGTACATACACTAGTGAATGAAACAGTGGCACGGCATTTTGACTATTCGTATTGCAGAATTCTCGTAACAGCCGTTGGCACATTTTAGCGTGGGATACTTCGCACTTTTACAGACATTTCCAAGACATAGTTCAGAGTTTATGATGGGTCAGGGACCTCTGTTTTGCAGGCCAAGAGAAGCCAGATTCACGAGTTAGCCTCAAGAACAGAAAAATGTCATTAAAAAATATGGATTCTGTCAGGAACAAACACAGTTCCTGAATTCCTCAGCACCTTGGAGTCAATGACCAAATTTCTATAGCTTGAGCACAAACATTGTGGCTTTTTATCTGTGTGGTGGATTGACCCTGGCTGGATGCCAGGTGCCCACCAAAACCACTCTATCACTCCTCTTTCTCAATTGGACAGGGGAGAGAAAATATAACGAAAGGCTCATGGGTCGAGATAAGGGCAGGGAGAGATCACTCAGCAGTTACCATCACAGGCAAAACAGTCTCGACTTGGGGAAAAATTAGTTTAATTTATTACCAATCAAATCAGAGTAGGATAATGAGAAAATAAAAACTAAATCTTAAAACACCTTCCCCACAGCCATCCCTTCTTCATGGGCTCAACTTCACTCCCGATTATTCTCTACCTTCTCCCCCTGAGCGGTGCAGGGGAATGGGGAATGGGGGTTGCGGTCAGTTCATCACACGTTGTCTTTGCTGCTCCTTCCTCCTCAGGAGGAGGACTCCTCACACTCTTCCTCTGCTCCAGCGTGGGGTCCCTCCCATGGGAGACAGTCCTCCATGAACTTCTCCAATGTGGGTCCTTCCCACAGGCTACAGTTCCTCATAAACTGCTCCAGGGTGGGTGCCTTCCACGGGGTGCAGTCCTTCAGGAACAGACTGCTCCAGTGTGGGTCCCCCATGGGGTCACAAGTCCTGCCAGCAAACCTGCTCCAGCATGGGCTCCTCTCTCCACGGGTCTGCAAGGTCCTTCCAGGAGCCTGCTCCAGCGCAGGCTTCCCAGGGGGACGCAGCCTCCTTTGGCACATCCACCTGCTCCGGCGTGGGGTCCTCCACAGGCTGCAGGGGGATATCTGCTCCATCATGGACCTCCATGGGCTGCAGGGGGACAGCCTGCCTCACCAGGGTCTTCACCATGGGCTGCAGGGGAATCTCTGCTCCGGTGCCTGGAGCACCTCCTCCCCCTCCTTCTTCACTGACCTTGGTGTCTGCAGACTTGGTCCTCTCACACATTCTCACTCCTCTCTTCTGGCTGCAATTGCCCATACTTTTTTTTCCCCCAATTCTTAAATATGTTATCCCAGAGGTACTACCACTGTCACCGATGGGCTCGGCCTTGGCCAACGGCGGGTCCCTCTTGAAGCCGGCTGGCATTGGCTCTATCGGACATAGGGGAAGCTTCTAGCAGCTTCTCACAGAAGCCATCCCTGTAACCCCCCTGCTGCTAAAACCTTGCCATGCAAACCCACTACAGTCTGAAGTGGTCTCTGGCTTCTCCATACACTACTTTAATCTTGTACATTGTACATGAACATCTCAGCCTAGCTGAACTTAGATTCCTACGCAGTCCCTATCTATCTTCCTCTTCTGTCTTTAATTCAGTCCCTGCCTTTCTAAACTCTAATCTCTAACTAAGGGCTAACACTAACTCCAAGCCAATTCTTATCTAAACTAATCTAATCTATTTATCTACAGTCTCTTTTTCGCTTCTGCTTCTTACCTTATATTCTCTGCTAGCCTAAAGGTTTGGCAGAAGGTGAGATTTCTACTGATGGAAGGTGCCCCTCAGTTGGACTACTTCTTCCAGACATTTCATCTTATCACCAGTGTCATCTCCAATTTACCAAACTTCAGTTTAGGTAGCTGTCATTCAATTAGGTGTGTATTTCTCCAGTAAAACAAGATAGTTCAGAATGATAATATCTATTTTAGTGGCAAAATAACAGAGAACATAAAATGAACCTTTCTGTGTTAGAACAAATATCCATCTAGCCCAGTTTTCCATCTTTGAGAATGACTCAGTAACAGAGGCTGATTGAACAATAAAAAAGAACAACGCATATTTAAGAGAAATCCTTCTTTTCACATACTGCCTACCAGCTTCTGGTATTCAGTCATTTGGGACAGAGATTATATCTGAACCATGTTTTACCACCACCACCAGATCTATTCCCAATGAAACTGTCTGACCTTTTAAAACTCAGTTATGCTTTTGTTCCTAAAGCAATCTATGGCAGTGGATTCCACAGCTGAATGATGCACTGTGTGAAAAGCTTTGTTTGCTTTAAACTCTCTGCCTAATAATACATTGGGTTGTCCTTAGTTCTTGTATTGTGTCAAATAGTGAATTATTGTTCTTATTGCTATGCAGCACGTCACTGTGATTAATATCTTCCTCATATTGCCAGCAAACTGAGTTCTAGTCTCTTAAGTGTCTCCTTTTATGAAAGCTGTTACATATTTCTGATCATCTTTCTTTCACTTCTCTTCACTTTTTCTATTATATCTTATTTCAGATAGGTGTACCAGAACAGTACATATTACACAAGACATAGGTGCACCGTAGATTTATACAGACTACTGTGATGTTCTGTGCTCTGCTGAGTGCTTAAGATATTACTATCACCAATATCAGTAGAATTGCAAAGTCTTCTGCTACTGTGATTTAACAGAAATGAGAATGAGGATACAGAAGAGAATATGAAATAAATATTGTTGTCACAGACATGATACCTGCAAGCACTCAGTGTAGTATTCCCATTTAGCCTAGGCTGCCTCATATATATCTCCATTTATAACCTGTCTAATATATATCTTCACGTATAAGTATGTCTTATCAGCCTAAGCTTTTCCCGTTACAATTTTCTGTTTACTTTAAGAAAGTTTGTTTAAGCAGACCAGGCTGGGGAATTCAGTGAGTTCTTAAGAAAAAAAGAAAGGAGGAAAGGAAGAAAGAGTGAAAGAAGTAAAGAAGGAAAAGAAATAGAACTGTGAACTTGATCAGAATTTCACCATGACTTCTCCCAAATTCTCAGCAGAGTGGTAGGGGGTGTCTTTTTCTGTGATCAGTGCTTATAATAATTTAAAAGTTGATGAGGACAAAGAATATCAGGGACTGTTTTTCTCTCGTAGCAGAATGAGCAGGATTTTGACTGCGCTGATCTTCTAGCCATTGCCCAACTGCAAGTGATCCAGCAGGATAAAATGCAGACTTGACAAACTAATGACTGACTTTGTCATAATCTGCCTGTTTTTTCACTTATATAGAAAATAAAAATCAGATTAATGAATCTGTAGGAGAACATTCAATTAAAAATGTTTCATTAGAATAATGTTTTAACTGGAGAATTGCCTGTGATACCTTGAATAGTGTTTCGGCCGTCATGGTTCTATGCTGCTCATAGGAAGCAAAATTACAGTGGATCTGCTTTTTGAAAACTAGGCATTGCTCTCATTTAGTGAATTGGTAGGATCTGTTTGTTTAAGAATATGGTTCAGTTAACAGGAAATAACATTTGGTGGGTGGATAATACGGAGGAATCCAAAGGTTAACAGCAAACAAAAGAGAAGTTAAAAAAACCCTACAAACCAAACTGAACTAATATTGCTTTGCTGATGTCTGAAATCTGAAAAAAATATGCAAATTAATCATTGCTTAATGCCTGTTTACCAATAGCACTACTCACAACAAATTGCACACCAATTTAAATTCCAACGCAAATGCTCAGCTGCAGTGTACATTTTTAGGTCTACAACCTATTCCATTGTTGATTTTCACAAGGAACTTAACAGGCACGAGCTTCATTTTCCTATCTCTAAAATGGGAATTATTCTGTATATGTAGGAGGGGTCTTATCCTACTTGCTTTTTACATGCAGTTTTCTGTTTTCCCTGGTAACATGAATGGTCAAAAATCTTCACTGGGTCACACAAGCCCTCAGGTCTTGGCATACCATGCTTGTTCTGTATGTCCCTATTAAGTACCAAAACCTATACCCAAGAGGTAGCCTGCAAAACAACAACAGGATGCTCATTTAAGACAGAAAGTACAGCAGCCAAAACAGGCTGATCTCCCATTTGACCTCAGCAGTTCTGTGTGTTTTTACATTATGTACTCAGCCAGCTCTTTAGCTAAGTTTACCCAGCTGAACCTGAAAGAGTGGTGTTCTAAGAAGTACACTCTGATATTACAAGTGTAATGAATCTGACCCACTTAGCTAAATTGCATTTGTACTCTGATTTAACACTTTGGCGCCACACTCACGATCAGACAACTCTCACCATCAAACCTACTCCTGTGATGAGTCTCTTGTTTACTAGCCATTTTGGCAACACACTGGCACTTAGCGCCTTTACTGTTTTCAGAAAATCACCCTGGGTCTTCAATGCACTTGAAATTCAGGATTTTTTCTACTGAGATACCTATATATGCGTGTAAGAACAGACTTTTAGCCTTCTTCACCTGTAATTTTGAAAGGATTAAATTAATTGGGTGCATACTTTAAACAGAACATAAATTAGAATTGCAAAAATAGCTTCTTGGCTTGTGAATCCTTTGTGGTACTGATTTTTTTCTTTTCTTATTAGTATAGAGCATATTGTCAGAACTTAACTTATAATAAATAACAGATAATTAAAGTATGCTCACTCATAGCAAGGCTAAATTTGACCCTGTATTTATGAACTGACAAGCCATCTAGGCAGCTACTGTGCCTCAGGTGGTGCTATTGTATTCCTAATCATACTTACTGTCAATTAAAAAAAAGAAAAAGTAGAAGTTGCTAACATAATTATTACAATGAAATGAAAAAGTTGTTCCCACAATAGCACTGAAACAGCTAAAAGGTCACAGACTGTCTTTCATTAAGAGTCTTTTAAAATATGATTTTTAAAGCACAATGAACATAAATATCCATTTTGTTCTTGAGCAAACTCCCAGATCCCTGCAAAGGTGTTGTAATGAGATACTGTTTTAGTGTAATATTTCTTCAAAGCAATAGGCAGTAGTTAGTTCTATCTGTCCCCATACAGAGCTCATTTCATGAGTGTTACAGCTGCATTTTTTTTACAGAAAAGGTGGATTTTTAACAGAGGCTGAGGAGTCAATAATGAGGTATCCAAATTCTTCCCATTGTCTTTAGTTGTACATTTTTACTGAAAAGGAAATGTGAGCTTTATATTCTTTTAGTATTTCAAACATGCTATAATTTGCAATTTTTTTTTTTTAAATCCTGAAAGCCATTACATTTGTCTTTACTCATTTGAGTGGTCAAACACAACAAGGAAGCATACAGAGGGTGGAGGCAAGAATGGGTAACCTGGGAGGAATACAGAAACATTGTCCGAGCATCCAGGGATGAAGTTAGGAAGGCTAAAGGCCAAACAGAATTGAATCTGGCCAGGGATGTCAAAGACAAGAAGAAGGGCTTCTGTAAGTACATAGGTGACAAAAGGAAGACTAAGGAAAATGTGGGCCCATTGCTCCACTGATTACACAGGACATGGATAACGCTGAGGTACTGGATGCCGTCTTTGCCTCAGCCTTTACTAGCAAGACCAGCCTTCAGGAATCCCAGGTCCCAGAGACCAAGGGGAATGCCTGGAGCAAGGAAAACGTATCCTTGGTGGGAGAGGATTAGGTCAGGGAATACTTAAGCAAATTGGACATACATAGGTCCATGGGCCCTGATGGGATGTACCCACTAGTGCTGAGGGAGCTGGCAGATGTTGTTGCAAGGCCACTCTCAATAATCCTTGATCTATCACGGTGACTGGGGGAAGTGCCCAAAGACTGAAGGAAAGTGAATGTCACTCCTGGCTTCAAGAAGGGCACAAAGGAGCGCCCAGAGAAATATAGGCCGGTTAGACTCCCCTCGATCCCTGGGAAGGTGATGGAGCAGCTAAACCTGGAAACCGTTTCCAGGCACATTAAGGACAAGAAATTAATCAGGAGTAGTCAGCATGGCTTCATCAAAGGTCACGACAGGGCAGAGTGTACCCTCAGCAAGTTTGTTGATGACACAAAACTGGGAGGATTAGCCGATTTTATTACTGATCTCTTGGGCTGCAGCTCAGTCCATTTTATTTATCTTAAAATTGGGAATCCAGACTGAGCAGAATCAGACCAGGTAAAACCTAGATCTTATCCTGCATCTGAGGATCTTTATATGGAAAATGGAAACATGGCTCTCCAGAAAGTCATTTACTGCACCTGTCTAGAGATACAAAGCTTTGTCCTGAACAGACATAAATAGCCCAAACAAAACAAAAAAAGAGCTATTGTACCAGGGAGCGGCTACTTCAATACTTTTGGAACAGGCAATATTTAAAAGCATGACTGAGGCCAAATCCTCCTCCTTTCTTCATTTACTAGAGCATCTTTGGCATTCAAACTGGAAGTATATAGGAAAGGCATGTAATTTTTAATGCAGAAGACTTTGGGGACTGTGGTGAGGAATGCAGAATTACAACCTGCATATGACAGACCACCACAACTCAGAAAAAAGTTGTGGCACAAGGTGATCTGTATGNGTAGGCAGCTTTGTTACACAAGTACAGAGCAAATATTTAGTGTTTTCTTCTCTCTGCAAATGTTTATCTAATTACATATTTTCTCCTCTGCAAGTGGAACACATTAACAATTTTCATTTATGTATATCATGCTGTAGCTAATGCATATTTTAAAGACCTGTGATTCAGGTCCAGTGTTTTCAAAAGTGATACAACATGGACAAATTAGATCTTTTCTCAAGCATTCCCATATCTGCCCCTTTCTGCACTGAATTCAATGCCAGTATTGCATCTGAAGCACTTCTATTTACAACTATGCTGTTACTCATGCAGAAGCTGTAACATTCAAGGTCGTGACTCATAACAGGGAAGATCAAATTTTCCTGCAGTTCCTTTACCAGAGTCTGCCAGTAAGTCCCATTAGTTGTTTTAGTGTTTCAGAAGCTCTCTCCCTTTCTAAGCATGGAGAAAAAATACCTCAGTCCTTTACAGGCCTTTCTTCTTTCTGCTTCCTCTGAGATCTCTCAGACTTCACACAGCTGATGATATCTTTCTCAGACTAGCAGACACATATCTCTAAGTAAAACTGCCAGCAGCAAATGTCAACTATTTTCTTTTATCAGTACTAAGATGGTCCCTAACAGCTTGGTTTAGTTTCTTGGTTCTTAGCTGTAGTTGAGAGCTGTAGCAGTTAATGATAATGACTTATGTTTGTCTAGTACCTTTCATCTAGCAGCATCTAGCAAGATCCAAAAGTGTTTTATGTGATCGACAAAACGTGTAGAGGGAGCTCTGTGCCTACCACAGAAATGCAACCAGAGAGAACACTGCAACTAAATGAAAGTACAGAAAGAATTCACATAGGCACCTCGTACCTTCCTCTGCTGTGATAGCTGGGACATCATATTGTGGATCAGTGCTATCATGGGCTCCCAAGAGGTGGTTCACGCAGTAATTTTGTCCCGTTATAGCATCTCTTCATCATTACTGAAAGAACAAAAGCCAGTTAGGGGCAGGAGATGAGAGGTTGAAAGGGAGAGGAGAAAGCAAAAGGACTAATATCAAGGGAAACTTCCAACAGAAGAACAGCAGGATCCTCCTTCTATATACAGCATTGGCAAGCTTGCCACTGTAATACCACACCTAGATCTGGGGTCTAAAATTCAAGAGAGAGTTTAAAGTACCATATTCTAGTGATGACCACCAAAATGGTCAGACAAGATTTTTTTTTATTGTCATTATTTGCATTTGTGAATTTGGCACAAAAGGAGAAGCACATTAGTAATAGTTGTGACTGTCAGAGAGTCAAGAGACAATGCAGAGGCGATGTAGTGGATACTCAAAATACCATTTAAAAGGAGCAGGAAGCTATGACAAATGCAACAGTAGAAACAGAAGGAGAGCAAAATTACAAAGCCCAGTGTTTTTTGGATATCTAAAGGAAAGATAATCCCTGCTACTCTTTGGGAACTCACCCATTAGAAGTGTGAGAGGAGAAGAAAGGCTCTTGGGTGGATACAGTGATTGTGGGTCATTAATATCATGTACCCTTGGAAAAACCAAATGATCTCTTAGGCTACATCTGAGGAAGTATTTCCAACAGTAATGTGATTGCATAAGGCACTGCTGAGACCATACCTGTAAAGACTTACCAGTGCGTGCACAGGAAAGGTGAAATAGGCCTGAAAATGTGCACCAATGGTCCAGTAGGACTTTAAAGGGAGCATAGGGGCTCCTTTATGAGGAAAACTGAAAGAACTTATTTTGCCTAGCTTATTGAGGTGGAGTCTGAGAAAAGATGTGCTTTGTTTCAAAAAATGGAGGAGGAAACACCTGGGAGAAAGAAATGTTTCAGTAAAATGGATGCAAATCGGATACGAACAAATGCAGGCTCAGAATCAGAAAAAATATTTCTAAAAACATAGTAGCAGACCACAAAAGTTTAAGATCAAACAAAAGCATTTCTGAAAGGATAATACCATGTAGCCATTGACCTTAACGGAGCCTGAATTCAGTAGTTCAGGATGTCACTCCCAATAGTCATTACCAATACTGCTGTTACGGAAATATGAGTTGATCACCAGGAGACACAGAGACCAAATACAAGGAAATTATCAAAGAGTTACAAGTAGCCACATGTCAACAGGTAACCAGTAGTTCTCTGTGTCCCTGACCTTTGCTCACAGCAAATGCAAGGCTCCTTGACAAGTGAAGCCTTGTTTTGTTGTCATACTAGCCACAAGCCAACTACTTCATTAGATGTGACCATACCTCTCGAAAGTAACTGCGGTCACAGACCCACAGAAGTTTTATAAAACACAGGAACATAGGAGTTATGGGTGGGTGGAACTACAGCATATAAAAATTAAAATAATTTACAGGTAAATGTCAGTTTTAACAACTCTCTTATTAAAAAAAAGAGTTCAAAGCACTCATTTTGGAACCACCTACGTTTTTCCTGCTGAAATTTTGAAGTGGAAGGCTTTTTTATTTCATTTTTGAGTTTTACTTAGTGGTACAACGGGTTGAAAATTTTTAAAAGCTAAAACTAAATATATATCTATATTGTCAAAACGAAGTGTCTAACAAAATAATACTAACAATAATAATAATTCTGTTGAGTTATTTGAGATTTGCTGGATTTTTCGGACTTTTTCAGTCTTAATCAGGATTGGAAAAAGATGGGAAAAAGGGCTCTGAGAATACTGTCATGGGACTGCAAACATTTCGTGACCACCTTTAATTTACCTTGATCTAAAGTGACCATTAAACT
>WAAD01011280.1:147163-173652 GCA_013389945.1 Fregata magnificens | reverse complement strand
AGTATTTAATCAGGTGCTGATTCCACCCATTTTCTGAAAACACACCCATAAAATAATAACGAAGATGTGAGAGAAAAATGATTTCACACAGACTCCTTACCATTTCAGAGACTACAAGTTTGAAAAAGTTGCCAAAATAATTGCTTTACAGACGAGAGACAGGGAGAAAATCTGGCCATATGCATACTGAAGTGCTTGTAGAATGTATATTCCAAACACAAAAGTTTAAGAAATTAAAGGTATAACATTTCTATATGCAACATGTCGTAGCAGAAGGCAGAACAGAACTTAATAAGAATGAATTTTGCCTTTCAAATCTTGGAAAAAGCTCTGGACAAGAGCTATGCTGAAATGTTTTGCTTCAGAAGTCAAACCCAAATACTACTACTTTGTAATATTGTCCTGTTCAGGCTGTTCAATTTGTAAGAATTTCATTGTATCTTATTACTTATTTTCCATTTTTCGGTATGACCATTAAGCACTACTAATCCTTTGAAAGCAAGCTACTTGAAAAAAATCTTAGTATTCCTTTTTTATTTCTAGATTGGAAGCAACAGAATAATACCCTTCAGTGACCACTAGGTTATGCTAACAGCCAACTTAACTGACAAAAAATCTACTTTTAAAAATAATGCATGCTTTAAATGCATGCGGATATGCAAAGACACATTAAAAAACCCCCACACATTAGAAAAGGTATTTATAGTAACCCACATAACTTGAGTGGATTAACCTGTCCTGCTTGGGTTTTCAATCCTAATTTAATTATGAGCTAAGGAGAGCCAAGTGAGCCTTCCTGAAGCAAACAGTACCTCCCTAACACTGCTATTCTAACTCGACAGAAATAAACAGGCTTTTAGCATTTTATATAGGAGTTTTTTAGGTCAAATTTTGCTTATTTCCTCTGATGATTTGTTTTAGATTCAAGATTGCAACAGAAGAAATTAATAGAAATGTTAAAAAACCTCCTTTTGTATGGATGTTGGCTTTACTACCTTAATAAAGAAGATTTAAAAAATATCTTGTATGTGCTCTGCATTTTAGACAAGGAAAAGGTTACCACATTCTATGAGAAGAACACAAATATACTACAAATTATGAGAAAGGAATCTGAAGTTTCATGAATTGCCAATAATCGGAACTGTTCTACAAACCCCCACTAATGAGTGACATTTACCTTGTCATTACTCTGAATTTCTAGCTGTGCATGCTTCCCCTTGTAATCTATTGACAGAGTTTAAATAGAAAAGGATGGTTATATATCCTTTGGGTTGTTTCATACTTTGAGAGACTTTTATGCAAGAATAAAAAAAAGATATCTAAAATAAATAATAGGATTATGTCTACTGTAAGATGTGTATGAGTATTCCTTATTTTTTAAGCATATAACAGAATGCATAGAAAAATCACAGAGTGTTTCCTTGATCAAGCGTTTTTTTAAAAATCACATTAGTGGAGTAACACTAGATTAGCTGTATGAACGTGTCAACATAAACACTAGTGTAAAAGTAATATGGTTAGCAAAGCTACCTCTTTTTTGCAGAGGTACAAATGAACTGCAGTTGAGATTCATAGTAGTGATGAGTCATAAGGATTTTTATTTCTTGCTCTTAGAAAGGTTACAATTTATAATGAAAAAAATCCCAAGTTTATAATTTTATTTGAAATACAATTATTTGTTGTGACTGTGGAAACCCCAAGACGGAACATGATCTGAAGGTGCTACAGTCCAGAATACTATCTGTGAACTAAAAAATCTCAGTTTAAGTACAGGATACTATAATTTGTAAAACTGAAGACTCTCGATGCATAAATGCGAGACAGGTTTTGAAGTCTTTCAGCATATCCCCTGTGTCAATAAGTAAAGTCAGTCTTAAATAGGAGAAACTTTTCTGAAGGAGTAAAACTGTAAACCCACAATTAGCTTGGGCCTGTGGGTTTTGCTGACCCTGCAGAAACTGAAATATTTTAGCACAGCTCCCATATCTGAAAAAACGGCCTCTTACTACCATTATTATTTTTATTAATCATGATAGAGCATTAATCTAATAAAACCCCTCTTTCTGGAGTTGGCTGCGGGGTAAAATTTTAATTCAACTTTGAATAAATTTTGAGATTCTCAGCTGAAAGGCATTATCTAATGCCAACAGATTGCCTTTTTCTCCTATGAGACAAATGTGAATCTTGTATGTTAGCTTGTTAACTCAGATCGACAGAGAAAATGTAAGTTGTCGGTTTAAAGATTGGGCAAAGATAAAGGATGAGATGTTTCTGAAAAATAAACTGAAGAATTAGAAGTTAACTGGGATAATCACACTAACTACATTAGAAGCCTGTTATTAAGGCTGTAAAATTCAACTTGCTAACATAACGAAATTCCAGCAGCGATGATCACATTCTTTCATCCTTTTATTTCCCCCCTTTTGTGTACTCTATGACACTGTGCTTACATATCTGACCACATACTAAAAATAAAACAAACTAAACTAAACTAAACACCTGTTCAGAACCAGAATAGCTTTAATCTGTCTGTTAAAGCAGGTGGGAATCCCTCTTGAAAAAATAGCAGATGACCACTTAATACTTATACTCACCCAGGAAGTCAAGAGAAGGCTGCAGAGAGTGTCTGGATGATGGCTTTTCATAAGATTAACAGTTCCTGACTGTAGTATACATTAATAATTCTTCTAGCAGGTGTTTTGTTCCCTCCAAACAAACACCCTCTTTCTTCCTCTCACTGCAACTCCAGTGCCATCATACAGTATTTCATCAACCTTTTCAACAATAATTGGAGGAATTATTAACCTTTTATTTCATTTCACATATATTTATGGTGGAGGTGTCCATACAGCCCTCCCTCGGTGCCCTAACTTTTCTAGTCAAATATGTAGGTAATAATCATTATAGCTAATGGCTATGAAGAAAGGGAAACGATGACTGACCTTGAGCATTTTTGGTGGGAAGAACAACAATATTTGCCTGGAGAATAGTGACAGCAGTGACCCTGAAGTAAAATGAAGTAAACAACTGTGCCAGGAGATTAGGATTCAAAATCAACGTGAGGAAGTAACCAGCAGCAGCAGAGGAAAGGGATAATGATTGAATTAAATTATTGAAAGTAATATTTGATTGGGCAATCCATTTAATGATCAGACAAGAAGACTTGTGACGTAAACCAGTATGGAAAAGTGAACTGGGGGGTTAGGAAGACCCTCTTAAGACCCAAGAAGAACAGCTCCCAGCCAAGAAAGCCTCTGAAGAAACCCAGGAGTACGATGGGAGGAAGCATTGGAGCCTTGTCCTTGTTTCTGGACCCAGGTCAAAATAAGTTGTGTGTTATACCCTAATTGGGGTTGCAGACAGCATGACCTCAACACTATCAGTGACCTGATCAAAAATGGGGACTTCTCCCAGTCACCTGCTGGGATAGGTGCATGGGAGCACAACACCCCTGATGCAGCTGTAGTGTGGAGTATGCAACCAAACCAGGTCACGTGCAAGTTAGATGCATCTGTTGTATGTTATTCATTGCTGATGTTGTTCAAGTCATCCCATCCTCATGGCTGCCTTTTGACAAACCATTAAAGAATGCAGGCAGTACGGTGCCACCCCTGCAGCATTCACTACTTCAACTGGCTGAATACCTTCCAGCAGCAGGAGATGGAAACCGTGCTAGTGGACTGAATCTAGACAAGGATGTGCCACAATTACCAAACCATTTCAGAGGTGTTTGGTGAGTGCAAATGAATGGGGTGGGAGGTAGGGACTGACAGGAGAGCATCATGCTTTAGTACAGACAAGCACTCTTCTCTCCTCCCTAGGTCCCCTCCACTCCACCTTAACTCATGTCAGCCCAGTCTTCCTGCTCTCTCCTGCCACATTATCGCATTTCCCTTATTCATGTATTTGCAGCCCTACTCCTAAGTCTTCTCATCTCAGTCCCAGTCTCCAAACACAGTAGCTCCAGTTCGCCCGTTGGCTCCACAGCTGGTTTCCCTCTCTTTCCTCCCAGCTCCTGGTCAGCAGCCACAGGTCTCCAGCCAGCAAGTCTCATTGTTACAGTCCTGATCATTTGTGTCCTAGTTTCCCAAAACGAAAATGAGGGCTGAGGTTGATACTTGGGAAATTTCAGCCCAACCAATTACAGCTTTGCCAAAACTTAAATAAGTTTTTTTTTTTTTTTTTAAAAAGTATTGAATATAGCAAATTTTGGCAATTGCTGTCTGTATACAACGAGCAGAATATTAACAGAGGGAGATTAAAAAGAAACCTAAATAGTATGGCCACTACATTAACTCTACATTAACATGTTGAATAGTCCTCTTTTTTTGAAATGTATTTCTACTTAATTCAGAAGAAGTTAAAAGGATGGAAGACAGCCCTGGTAATTGCTTTATAACAACAGGTACAGACTTGCTTACTGTCAGCAACACTACCTGTTTTTGCAGTTGGGCTGAGGAATAGTAGTGGCAGTTGGCTACGGGAGCTGTCTTTATGAATAATCTGTTCCATATAGTTCCAGTGTTGACAGAAAAAACATCCTTAAACTGGTATTCATACATAAATTCCTTTCAAGAGAAATACCATACAGCAAAGAGAGGAAGAAAAGGGGAGAATATGTTGCAAGTACCATCACATTCAGGTATATAATTAATCCTATTTTAATGGAAAAACATGTTTCTCCTAAGTATCAGCTTTTTTTCCAAAGTGCTATAAATTGTAACATTCAAAACCAGTTTCTAAATGACACCGTACTCTTAGTTCTGCATTTCAGAGTTAGCTCATCATCTGTCTTTACACATCACTGAACATCTGAAATGAATGTTATTCCTGACTATTCCAAACTCTATGTATAACACAATGCCACACTATAAGAACTGTTGTAGACATTATAATGTTTTACAAACTTTATGTTTTTAGCTACATATGCTTAAACACAGGCACAATGAGGCAAAATAACAAATACAGACAGCCAGAAAATGGACACTTACCCACAGTGCTTCATGTGAGGTGGTTTATCCATTCTCACCGCCAGTTTAATTTTCAAGTCACTGTCCTGGCTGTTTTTGGGGACTATCATTTTATGCAGATCAGGTGACTTTGGGCTATTTGATGTTGGATACAACACTACCTGCAAGTCATAAAATAAAAAATTCAGTGTGTTGATAAAAAAAAAAAAAATCTGCTAGTCTTTAATGGAAACTTCTAAGCAGTGAAGATTCTTGTTGCATCTCCTCCAGTCTGAAAGATGACTAAAAAAGGTTTCATAAATCTAATAAACCAGTTGACTCAATCTTACTGTAATAGATGAATTTCCAAAGTGAACTCATTCATTTTCTTACAAATGGGAATTTTTGTATTATGAGTTAATAAAATTTCCTCCTCCATTAGTTCATTCTGAATTAACAGTTTTAAACAAAAAGGAAGAGTTGACACTTGAAAATGGTCATATGCAATTAAACAAGAACCTAAACTTTTATATTGCTCAGCGTTCTGCTGGAAACATCCTACTGAAACAATTTGCTGTAGCATTATGCAACAGATTGCCCCTCCAGCAGTGACATTGCTTGAGTGAAGAAAACCAAAATATGCTCTTTCTTACCAACTCCATTTTTTGATCATTAGCATTAATAAAAGCCAATTATAGTAAAAATTGCAGAATTTGGAGATTAATTCCAAAGCATCTTTGCTGCAAATGGAGTATAATAAATGTAAGATACTATGTCCAGTTCATATAGAATCATAGAATCATAGAATTATTAAGGTTGGAAAAGACCTCTAAGATCATCAAGTCCAACCATCAACCCAAGACCACCATGCCTCCTAAACCAGGCCCTGGAGTGCCACGTCTACATGTTTTTTGAATGCCTCCAGGGATGTGATACATGTGATACATGTGATACAACACAAACCTTTTGTTTAATCTACAGTGGTAGATATATAAAAAAATGCACTGAATTTTAAATATTTAATTTTTAAAACATTTATATAAATTTCTTGATAGTTTTATTAGCTAACCATTAATTTTAGATTAATATTAGTCAAAAGCTGTTAAATATTTGTTTACCATCCAGAAAGTTTATCCATTTATAGACAGTATAATTAAATATTACTACTTCATGAAATCCTTACCCACAGTCATATGTTTAACAGTTAAATGCTGCTGAAACATAATTTCCTTTCATTCTTATTATAAGCACTACTTTTGAATCAATTTAGACTCTAAAATATTCTAAACACGTTATTTGGGAGACTTTCATAACATTCGGTGAGTTCTGAATTACCATTATCACGAAGCAGTATTTCAAAAGTGACAACACTCTAAAAAGCAGCATTCTTCACATCTTTTATTTCTTGAAAACTAAAATTAATCATAACATTAACCATCAAGTTAATTTCTTATACATAGTCCTTGTGCCTTGTGTCACATATATAAAACACAATATATTCTCCTCTGTGTTATTAGGAAAGTTAAATCAAGGATTTGAGTAAGAATCTTTGAGCATAAATCTAACAGATATTATTAAGCCAAAAATATTACAATAGTGTCATGCAGATATAATCATCTGAAAGATGACGTAAGCTGAAGGCCCTTCAGCTTCTCATCTCAGTATTTTGCAGAAGCACGTTCCTGTATCCCATTAATATCAGGAGCTCTAGCAAAGCACAGAAATATGATGCATCACCCCTAATCAAGTGTGCAACCTTTATAACACCAGTGGGAGAAATAACCTCAATAGTTCTATTGAGTATGTTCAGTACCTTTTAAAGAGATAGGAAAAGAAAAAGTATATTCTGGTTTTCATAAATCAGGAGGCTACTTTTTCTTTTCTTTTTGCAAATGCATAGCAAACACGATTTATAACAGAGCTTATCCCTTCTTTCTCAAGAAACAAGCTGATTTTCATTTTGAGTAAAAGCCATGCCTGAAAAAAAAATTAAAAGCCTTATGAGTATGGCAACCTTTGAGTTCTGAAGCATCAAACAGAAAATGATTTTTAGTTTGTTTATCTTTTTAAATGCACGATTATATAAACAGAATTATTACTCATTCCTTGCATTTAATCACTTGGCATTCACATAGGACTGTAGGTGATGTAGTGAATTTTTCCTTTTCTACAGGCTGTTCCTGTTGTCCTGTAACCGCTTATTACAGCTCATGCATCTGAAGCGACATCTTTCTGCTGTCAACTTCTCGAGTTTTTAGAATGCTGATGAAAATATAGGCAGACAAATGCATAATTAATTCATAACTTCCCTAGTGACAATTTCTCTTCTGAATTTTTAAAGAAGTATTTTAGAGCTGCGTTGTCAAACCTCTCCCAATGAATAAGTATCTGGCAGAACATTTAAGTATGCACTGTGTTGTGTTTGTATGACACTTTGTCATACCTTCCAGCTTTAAACAATGAAAGCTAAAAGAACTTTGTAATCAAACTTTTTATCATTACACACAAACACATGTACACACATGCACACAAAGCATTTGACTAGCATGAATTATCTTCACAATAACCTTTATATGAACATTGCCCTTAAGGGCAATGCTAACATTTGTGCACCATATCAACAGGTGGCACAAACTGTAAGCTCCCTTGAAATCACTGAAACCAGAACACTGGGCAAATGTTCCTTGATAGGAAAAGTAAAAAGTTGCTGAAATTTGTGTTAAAAGCATTCTCTCCACTATGGCACACTGCAATGCAATGTCATTGCCGTTGTCCATGGAGAAACTTTCTAGGCTATTCTCTCTCAGATTCCCTTTCAGCAGTGCTTAAGGGATTTTTATCTTCTAATTGTTGTTCTATAATCTACTTTAAAAAATAAAATGGTATCAACTCATATGTCTTCTCTGGGGAATATAAAACTCACCTACAGGATACTCTTCCACTGTGCCTAAAATTTCTAAAAGTTTCATAAAATGCCTACTACATCATACATTTCTGAATTAATTTTTATTTTATCTTATTTTTTTGTTCTTATACTTGTGAATACTACCATAGTAGATTATTCAGCAGCAACACAGAGAACTATGAGTTGTTAGTCTTGAACTGTCTTTTACAATAAGTAAACTAACAGGTAATCTGCATTAAAAAGTATAATGAACTATTAATGACCAGAACACTACACACCAAACATAGCTGCTGTGTACTGCATTGCTTCAGCTGATTTAAGGCAAATTAATAGTATCAGAACAGCGTGGGTCGAGAAAATTCAGTAAATTCAATCATCTCATGATCATTAAAAATACTTGACCATGTGGTCCAATTATATCTAGTATTACATTTCTTCAGACCACACTGTGACTGAAAAAGTGGCAAGTTCACTTTATGCCTCTCCTCATTTGGATGTAAAAAAACCACAGAAATCTTAAATATTATAGAGCAACACATTTACGGAGTTTTGCAAGGTGATGTTCTCAAAACATTGTTTCTTAATTGTGAATGATTGAAAATGCTTCTCTCCTGGGCTTAAAATATGACAGGTTGAAAGATATGAAGCTAATATCATTCAACGACTTAACTAACCATCATTTATTGTGATTCAGTTGTGTATTTAAGTCCCCAGCTGGATCACAATAGAAGTTATTTGAAGTACACCTGAGCCAAACAGTCAATCCAGCCAAGAAACTATTAACTCTCCTTTGTCTTTGGCACATTGATCATATCTTCTTTTAAAGGTATGAAAGAAAAGTTGAGTTGTCCAAAATACTCTGAAAGCTTAAACAAACCAAACTTGGGACAATCTTGCTTTCTCAGAGCAGATAACCAAGCAGAAGGTTCAGAGTCAAAAGTGCTGTGCAGAAATAGCTCCTATCTGTATTCCCATGTTTAGATAAAGCTCTTGAGCTAACCATCCCTGGCCGCAGTTGTCCTGCTGTCAAAAGAAAATGCAGCCTTCAAAAGGGACCAACAAAGCTAAGAAGCAAGCAGACTGGTAAGCCATAAGCACACTTGAGAAAAATCCAAGAGTCAAGATAATCTCTACTTTTTCCCCCATCCCACACTTGCAGCTGAGTTCAGTTTCAGCCAACTTGTGTCCTTGCATCCTGGCTGCTCCCCCTCCCCATCCCCTACTTCCACCCAAAACCATGATATTCAGGAGTTGAACCCAAGCGCTGGAGTTACCCACTCTTTTGACCAAAGTATTTGAAATGTTGGGGTGGTCTAAGACACATTTTGAGATCTCAGACCTTGGGCACCAGACCTTGGTAATCATGCATGGTAATTCTGAGCAGACTATGCTGAGTTTTGGCTCACTGTCACAAGCAAAAAAGATGAAAGTGAGGAAGATCTGCAGCTGCTGCTTAATGTCCTGGCTGAGAGGCAGATGACACTTAACATGCTATTACAGAAACCCCTTATCTTGCCTTCAATACAGCTCACATCACACAACCTTAGAGAAAATAAAGATGCAGCCCATGAACAGTCTCTTCTTCATAACACAGCCTGGGCTATCTTCAAAAAGCAGACCAAACTCTCAACCTGTCCCCATCCCCAGGGAGATGCCTGATGCTTGCAGTTGCCCTGGTGTCCCCCATCCTACCCTGCTCCCTGCCACCCCAGGGAGCCCCTGCTGCTTCTGGCACCCAGCTTCCTGTCCTTTCTTCAAACTGCATGGCCCCCAACAGGAAAGCCAGAAGATTTTATGAGACAAAAGAAGTTCCCATGCCTGATGTGTTCTTCCAGAGCACAAATGGTGCTACAAATGATTGCTTTTTGCCATTGACCAAACCCACATTTTCTTTTTATCTTATTCCATACCCAGGAGGAAAAATTTTAGCCTCAACACTTAAGGTCTGGCTAAGTTACAAGCAATTGAGAACTGAATCTTATGTCACATGGCCTTAATCATAAGCAGCATTGCGAGCTCTGTTCAGAATAAACAATAGACTTGTGGTCATGCAAGAAACCCCACGATGAACTGGAGAAACCAAGTTCTCTAACTCTCGTGCTCTACCAGAGACACTTCTGACTCAATTTGTGATTATTTAAAACCATGAAAACCAGCAAGTGCCCGACCCATAAGATCATATGCTCCCTCAGCTGCATTTGTTGAAGCTTTCATCGCGCAACAGGACTAATTCATTCTATGGAAGGCTTTTTCTTTCATGTTTTAAAATGGAATGATTTGAAAAGATGCCAGTGCAAGCAGAGAGGACAGGCAAATTTCATGTTATGAAACAAGCACCCATTATTATTTGGCACATGCAAATTTATGCTGCTGGTCATTGTCTGAGCAAAGATAATAGGAAAATTTCCTAGTTAAATACACTCGGTTTTACTGATTTGAAAATAGCGTTATAGGCCAAAAATTATCGAAGCTGGTTTGGGATAGGAGATAGATGACTATTAGCAGTGTAGAGACCCTTTAATGTTACGTTGTCTGTGTAACTCTGGCCCCAGCCTTACTTAGGGGACACTTACCTGTTTTTGATAGAAAAGTCTACTGACTCCTCTCAAGTCACCTTCTCCCCTAACTTGAAAGTTTGGAGCTGTTCTGAGTTATATCAGCCCCTTGCCCAAAGACAGGTTAATGTCATAAAGCCAGAAGCTGCTGTCAGTGTGACAAGAAGTGAAGTTCCCTTGAACGTCCCAGCAGCAGCCTGCCAAGCACAGCACTGCACTTGCGTCCTCTGAACGTTAAGTCGTGATGCACTGCTGCCAGAAGGATGAAGCAAAAGAAACTCAAGGGAAGGGACAAGGTTGGAAGTAGAAGTGGGAAAAGGAGATGGCTTTCTTGAAAGTTCTCACCCAGGGAACCCCTAAAGAAATGGTTAATAAGAGCTTGATCACCAAGGGAGCTTATGAGTATTTTACACAAGCTCCATCATCTCACCTATTGAGCGATCTCTCGTTTTTCAGCTATGATTGTATTACAGCTGAAACACTGAGACAAGGCTTCGGGTAACAGGTGGTAAAAAAGAAATGAAAATCAAACCGAAAACCTGAACAGGTGCACTGTGAAAGAGCTATCTAAAATACTGTTGTTGACAAAGAACCGGGAAGACTTTGCAATTTATGCAATCAATGGACCTCTGCTGATGCTGCCAGCTGAACACTTACCTTAATAGATCTTAGCAATTGATAAAAGTTGTCTTTAAGTCCCTCCCAAACAGCCTGTCCCCCAAATCTAAGAGAAAGCATGCCTGAATGAAAAATATCTCAAGAATTTCTGATGAGAAGCATTCTCAGACAAGCTACTGAGAAAACCCCTGCTAGCGTGGAAACAATAACACTCAGCCAGACATAGCAGGGTGCTGACAGGCAGACTGCTCAGGAAGCAAGAGAAAAAGGGGGAGTGGAAGCAATCTCCTATCATTTTTGAAACTTAAAAAAAAGACAGAAGAACTCAGACCTGCAAAACCTCAGTCATTTCAAAATGTGATGGAGAAACACATTCCCCAGGATGGCAGGCTTTAAATTAGTGTATTCACAGTACGAGATTGTCTCCGCTCAGCGGCCCTTCGAACGCAGCACAGAAGATAACCAACATGCCTGGTGCAGTTGGCATTCAGAAACTAGGCAATCATGCAAGTATGAGTACCTAGCCAGTAGAGCTATTTTATAATGTCTTTAAATCAAACCCAGAGTAACAGCACCAGTGAAAAAACCTGTAACTGCACAGCTAATTATTGCTGGCTGCAGCTGACTGTGACAAGCAGGTTGTGAGACAATAGTTCCCTTTTAATTGAATAGTCAGAGTGACAAGGCTGAAATATTCTTATATTCAAAAAGTATCAGCAAACACCACCTGCTGTTCTCACATTGTATTCACATGTGTGCTAAGCAAGCACAATGGTTGTCACTTTGAATTACTAGGTTTGAACATCTTCATACACAACGTACTGAACAAGGAAAAGTGGTGTCAGATCCCTGAGTTTCAGAAACCACCAGGCTGATTTTTCAGAAGTATTTACTCCAAACTCGGAAGGCGTCTTCACGCTTCCTCAGTTGTTGCACATACAAATGCAAACATCAATTCCGCCTTCTGTATGCACATACAAAAATTATTGAAGCAGCCAGATCAGTGTCAGTCACATAAAAACTGTACCTCACATTTCAAAGATATTTGAATAAAGTAAGTTCTTAACATTTCCTCATTAGAAGAAACTTAGCTTCAAAGATGCAGCCTGCCTCACTTTCTAGAAGTTAAATTCAGTGGCTCACTGTATGCAGATGTCCACACAATCACAGACACAGACCGCAACTCCAGAAGCTCACGTTCTGCAGAATCAAAATCCAAATAACATCCTTTCCCCTCCTGTGCAACACACGTCTCCATTTTTTCTTTTGGTGGTCAACTGAGCTTGTCCAGCTGTCCTCCAGTTTGTGTAGAACAGCGAATAAAGGTTAAGATTTGTTTTTTGCTTGAGAACACTTAAAGTGGTCAGCAGGAAGCCAGAAGAATATCTCCCAGCAAGCAAAATCTCTCGGCATTCATGACTGGATTTATTTTGGTTTTTTTAGAGGACAAGAGCAATGTCAGACAAGTGACATAGTAAGTACTACTTCCTGTCGGTTAAGCGCATCTTAAATGCCTTAAAGGGAGAAGCTGTTAAGTACAGACAACAACCCTTCTGTAGCTTGGTGCTCACCTGGTGACTTCTGCAGCAGAGGCTCAGCAGCCCCCAGCCTCTGCTTCCCAACAGGGGGTATATAAAGCTGTAAGTACGGTCTGCCCTGTCTACTGAAAGCACGAGCCTGCATCTCTTCTGCTCCAACATGAGCTAGTTACTTCTGGAAATCAGCAGTGTCTCCTCCTTAAACTGAGGAGCTGTAGTGCCATCATACTGAGATCAGGGCACACATCTTAAGTTCATAAGTGTGAGAGACTGCCATGCCCTGATGGGCTCAATGGAAAACGCCTTCTCCTCTGCAGCTCTGGGGAAACCTTTGCTGGCTCCACATTTCACACCTTAGATCTGTTTCCATAAAAAGCCAATCCTTTGGTGGCAGAAGAAACCCTTTGGTATGTGATAGACGTTCAAAATTCAAATCATGTAGCTTGATGCTGCCTTCTGTTTCTAATCATAGATTAAACAAAACAAAACCTTCACAGTAACTGCAGGGTATGGGAAATGCAAACTTCAATAATGTAGAAAAGTGGTATCAGGTCAAGACACATGCTTTGAATAAAGTACTTGACAGATGAGAATTAATGTCCACAGCAAGCCTACCTCAGAAGGGGCAGGTTTGAGTTGAATTTTTAAGTACAGAAAAATACCAGCAGAAGTACCTTCAGGCCTTTTCAGAGAATAACAAACCTAGCTGAATCAGCTGCACTCCTGTAAGTCACTGCAGTGTACTGACCCGGCATAAAGTTGCCAAACTTTGTTAGAATTAAACTTGTCCAGTGGGATCCTGCATCTTTTCAAAGTCTACCTGAATTTAAATCTCTCAAACCTGAAAACAAAGACATCGACAACAAAACAAGCCTTTGAAAGCTAAAACATATACCATGAGCGCACACAGTACCTTAAAATTATTTTATAAAAATTCTGTCAAATATTCTCCCAATCTCCCCTGAAGCTAGCAACCACTACTCTCAAATACTCTGGTTAAACTGGAGAGGTAAGTTGGCAGATTCCCACTTCTCCGAGTTGAGCATCTACCACCACCAGCTGGAAGGTGTCTGTCAGCAACCCCGGGTATTGCCAGACCTGGGAGGCGCAGGAGGACAGACCAGACGCCCAAACAGGCTGACGCGCAGCCAACATGCCCCTTTTTATGTTCTTTTCCACTGCTAAGGACCATGCGCTGTACCTAAGGTCATTGTGGGAGGTTTATCTTTTACTGACTTATCTTTTACAGAAGGTATTTTTTGGGCAAGGATGGGGGCTGGACATTTTTGGTAAATCAGGAATGGATTATAAAATGTAAAATCAGTATCCAAGCTCTCTCAGGTACTTCTATTTGCTATGCCCAATCTCAGCACAAGCTTTAACACAAGGGGAAAAAAGGTGATGGCCTTTGTCCTTTGTGAGAAGGGGGAAAACAATAGCAAAAAGCAATGATTTTAATATCCTAATTCTGGTACGAACTGCCAAACCTCAGAGCATCTGACAAAAGCATGCAGACTCTCTGCCAAAGACCAGCAGGAGAGTAAGAATCAGCAACAGAAACAGAAGATTGCTCCTTCCTCCCTCACCTTTTATATATCTTGCTTTGTCTCTGGGAAAGTGGGGTCAGACTTCATCCAACAACAGGGCAGTGAGCTCAGCCCTAGCCCCTGTCAACCACCTATTTTTATTTTCTCTCTCTCCCCTCACCACTCCCAACCAAGAAAGGAAAGTTACTACCTTCTTTAAACTGGTCTGCCCAGTTGA
The DNA here is from genome assembly GCA_013389945.1 of Fregata magnificens. Classification (NCBI taxonomy): domain Eukaryota; kingdom Metazoa; phylum Chordata; class Aves; order Suliformes; family Fregatidae; genus Fregata; species Fregata magnificens. The sequence goes on along the minus strand of WAAD01011280.1, from coordinate 159,323 downwards.
CAAATACAGATGTGTCAGAAGAAGGCCAGGAGTGGGAAGGGAGAGGATGCAGGGAAAAAACACAAAACAAATCATCTGGGGCCACAGGATACGGTTAAGGCAAAAGCTATATTCAATATTTTACATTTGAAATGTTTCAATTGTTTAAAACCATTTAAAATCTTTTTAGCCTCCCATCCTAGAAACTCAGACAAGCTGCAGCATAAGAAAGCAGACTAAGCCTATACCTAAAATTTGGCTCTTTAAGGTTGCAGACCAAGAGGATCCCGTTAACACTTGTAATTCTTAGCCCCTTTATTCTGCTAATGTTTCTTTTCTTCTCTGACTCCTTGGCAATGACTATGCTGGCTACTGTTCACAATGGCCACATAGTCCCTTCTCCACTGCCCTGCACCTTTGCATTGACTTTCCTTTTGCTTTTTTGAAAGGACTGAGCAAGCAGGGACAGAGAAGAAACTTCTCTGCATTTAATAGCACTATGCAGTTCCTGTAAGTCCACCATTTCAGCATCTCTTTTTGCTGTTTTGAATCCAGACATTGCTGACTCTGGTCTGGTCAGCTGCACCCCTGTGGCTCTTCTGTATCTGCCACGACGCCTGCCCGGCTCCTGCCAGTGTGTTACCCCAACTGGAAATCTTCCCCACGCAGATCCCACCTTCCCCTCAGCCATCTTTGCCCAAGTGACCTTGGAGGCCTCCTAGAAGGACAGGAGAGGACGTGAGAAGAAGTAATACTGGGGATACAGTCCTGACCTTAACAAGTGACCCAATGTGTGGGAGAATGTGTCTTTCTGTAGCTGCCGGCACGTGGAGGACACAAAGTGGGGAAGAGCCCTGCTCTTCCCAACGAGCTGTCCCCGCTTGAATGAGAAACAGCCATGACTCTGAATGCAGAACGAAGTGTTAAAACATGAGCTATCCTCCATGAGCTACGTGTCAGAGGGGAGAATTTCAACAGGAGATGGGGGGGTGAGATTTGCAGACCCTCTCTGCCTCGTTCACAGTACCCTCCTCTGTCTATGATACATTGCACTCTCTAGCCCCTGAGTTTGGCCTAAGAAGGATAAATGATCCTGTCAAGATAGGGAAAATGTGAAAGGGAAGGGAATCTCATACAGTGCAAGAGTGAGAACTCTTGTTTTAGTCTGACATATTATCTCCATCACTCCTTTCCCCTGCATCCTTCCACCACTTAGGTCCTTCATTCCCTTTCTCCAATCATTTGCTATATTTATTACAGGCCAAGTCTTCTCTCTCTCCTCTTCACTCCTAATTTGAATACCTACAAGCATTGGTAAGTCACCTAGGAATTAAAAAAAGCATTAAACAAGACAAAGAGAACCATCATGGATCCCTGATACAAGTTTCTAAAAGGCAATCCAAGTCAACATATCATGTTTTGAACACTGAAAAAAGTCACTCTTAAAAGAAAAAGCACTGTTTGGTACAGCTGCAGCAGAGCAAGTGCTGTACTGAATACCTTATGCTGTTTTATGGCATGTTTTATCAATACTTGTGTTTCTACGCATCATTTCTCACATATTTCTTGTTTCTACACATGATACTCACTCTTCCCAGTTCTTTATCTTCAAGTGCCAGCACCCCGGTGCTTTCTGTAAAGAGTTTTACTTTGACAACAGGCCGAGGGTGAGTAGTGGTGAAATCCCCTTGAGTTCCCCATCTGCAACAAATAAAAGAACAGAATTTAACTGGGGCAGAGGAGAGGCCTGAGAGTGATAGGACTGTAATCTTTTCTACAGCATATTTATTAATGCACTCCTAGAACTTAATTTCCAAATTTTTGAGGGGAGAGGCACGGAAGTACATTTTTGAGCATCCAAGATTAAATATCTACATGGGAAAATTGGCTTTTCCCTGTGATAAGACAAATCAGGGGGTTTCTATATGACTTTTTTCATCAAAAATCAGTAATTAAATTTTTTAATGGCAAAACCCAAAGGACTGAAATTATATCCTCATAGGGAAAAACAGAACCAAGCAAGAAAGCAAAGGAGGAGGAGGAAGGGGGAAAGGGAGAAAGGGGGAAAGGGAAGATAAATCTTTTTTCTATTAAATATATTATTAGGTTTGCTATCTTGTGCATACAAGTCAAATTAATTCAGCAAAGACTCATAGAATCATAGGATGGTTTGGGTTGGAAAGGATCTTAAAGATCATCTAGTTCCACCCCCCCTGCCATGGTCAGGGACACCTTCCACTAGACCAGGTAGCTCAAAGCCCCATCCAAGGGGCTCAAGGCCGGGCTTGAATACTTCCAGGGATGGGACAATGTCTCAATTCTAAAAAAAATACTTATATGTTTAACATTTAGCTCATAATCTCTTATCTCAGTTAAGACGCTTGGTTTGCCAGCCTTTTTCCCCCACCGTGTGCCAGTGGTACAAAAAAAGGAAAGCTATATGAATTAGATTGCAAGTTCCTCCGACAAGCTATTCCATTTTCCCAAACAATTGCATGGTACTCATTGCATTGACGATACTTATTCTGATCATGCTACTAGGCACAAACAAAATGCAAAAAGTAAGCGGAGCTCCAGTTTCTTTTCATTTTTTCCGCTACTTGAGATATTACAATTAACAGAAACTAAAGAAATCAAGAAAATAGGTGACCTTAAGACTATGCTCTATAAAAGGATGTATGACACAACCTAAAATATTAGAGGGCCTCATTTACAAAAAGCAGTATTTTCATTTTATATTCAAGAGTAATTTACACAGACTCTCCATTGTTGGAAAATGAACATACAGTAGTAATCCTCCAGCAAAGGGATCTAATAGGTAAAAGAAAATCCTTCAACTAACATGAGTTACAGACTTCAAGACAAAGTCTAAAAAGCAATATGCAACCAAAACCAAAAAGTTTTAAGAAAGCAGTGGCTCTGTATAAACCAGTCCTACAGGTGGCTGAACACGTGATAGACTACAAAAGTGAGGTTCACTGAAAATTAACTGAATCTTATGTTACATTCTGTCTTCTTTGCTTTGTCTGGATTAGATAGATGCTCGCTCGCTCTGTCTGTCATGGCCATAGCCTTAGCCTCAGCTAAAGTGGTAATTGAAACAGGGACTCTGACAAGAAATTACCTTCCTGAGAGGGAGAAAACCTGTTTTGTGATCTGATGATAGATGCTGCAGTCACAGGACATGACAATGCCTAGTACTGCTGCTCTTCCCAGCGGCAGTCCCAGGGGTAGGTTTTGTCACAATACAGAAATGAGATTTCCAAGGCAAAAGCACTTCGTAAAAGACGAGATAGTCGTATCTTCAGTTCCCCCCCCACAGATCCCACTATTCAGGAAGAATGCTGCCTTGTAATCGCAAACACTATCTAAGCACTTTGTTATTTGCACTCTCTCTCTCTCTCTCTCAGGCACCAAGATAATTTGTCCCTGAGCTTCTAGAAGCCTTGAACTGTGCACATCACAACAGATTGGACCTCCCAAATAATCAAGAGAAACTCCTATTACAATAATGAAACAAAACAAAAGCCTTTCTACAAAGATCTCGTGCCAGCATTAACTCACAGACAGAAGAAAAGAAATCAGAAGTCACAGTGACTAAAGGGAAGAGAAGAGACCCAGCGTGCTCAAGGAAGAGAGCATCACCCAGGGCGGCTCAAGCCTCTGCAAGCTGAGCAGCAGGTACGTGGTTCGGCATGCACTGGGGTCTGGGCACCCCAGCATCTGGCTCCAGGACCTCCCTAGAAAGTGGTACAGCTTTCTCTGGAGACACGTACCCAGGCTCCATTTCTGCAGGTCACAGCACGGAGGGATGGGGCACACATGAGCCTTGCCCAGGGAGCCTGGCAGAATTTGCTTCTTCTCTAATTTAGATGCACAATGAGAGACTGACATGGATGGAACTAACACTGGGTCATCCACCTGTTGTTGACGCTAATGTGGTACTAGAAATCATCTTTAACATCAGATCTGATTACTATCCTTGACTGACAACCTTCTCCCACCCCTTTTCCTATCCACAGCAGTAAGTGAAAATCCTGGGCTGAAAAGCAACGGTCTGAATCTATTCCTAAAGCTTAATGTTCATGGTGGAAACATTCCACACATTGATTGTCATGCTCCTTGCTGATCAGGACTTCAGCTAACTCTCCTAGCCTCTTAAGACCATGTCTTTGGAAGTGAATTATCTGGTAGAGCAGATGGTCACAGATTTTACTCCCTAGACTTTAACATCATTCCTCATGAAAGAGCATGTGAGGAATCATGTTCCATTAGAAAAGGCACATTCACGATTGTATTCTTTAGCATTATGCTTACTTGCGGGCATCTGATATTCCTCCCAGCTGCCAATACCACAACAAACTACACAAGGCTCATAGCTCATCTTCCTTATTATTCCTTGTGGATTATTAGAACACAAGCCCTGTTTCTCTGGAGCTCTCTGTTGTTGCAGAGGTAACCTTCCTCCTACCATTTGAAATCAGAAGTTGGGAGAAAGCAGCCAAAATAGAAGTGGTATCATGTTCATTTTAGTTTGCCTCTTCCAAGAATGAACACGGGTATGAGAGACCCAATAATCCAGATGGAAATTGAGTTTATCAATCTGTACATTTAAAAGCACATTATTATGTTATTATGCATGCTCTTAATGCATCAGGCATTAACTGAAGCAGAAGTCAGAAATTAGAGCGTAACCAAAACGTGTAATATTGAACTCTCAGCTGTAGGCTAACCCATATGAACATTGCTGCTAACAACAATTTGCAATTTGCATTTTAGTGTTTTGTCTGTATAAAATGTAGGAAAAAGAATGGCCTTAATGTCTGTATTTTGCACTGTCAGCACCCACTAATAAAATTTTGTCTTGTTAAAAATAAAATTCTGAGCTGTAAAGATTATGCCATGAATATAACAAGATACCAGGCACTCAACATTTATTAAGGGTGATCCAAAACAAGGGATAGACTGGGTAAAGCATGCAGCTGTACATAAGCTAGCCTATTTTGAAATACACTTTACTGTTCTGAAATCAAATTATATTGGTGCTCAAGCTCTGATAGCTTTCAACTTTTTTTTTTTTCCTGGTTATTTCTTTTATGACACCTGGTCATACTCCATTCCACAAATTAACTATTTGTTTATTCTTCCTGTTTATGAATAATACTTCATTGTAACCAAATTCCATTGAAATGGAACTTTCAGCCTCTATATCTGAGAGGATAAAAAGAGATCTCAGATTTTCAGCGTACAGATCATATTAAAATTACCTGTAACGTAATTGCAAACAATAACTTTGGAGTAGCTACTGTCCTGTCATCATCTGTGACTGAAAACTGTGCAAGTAAGTTGCATCAATCCTATATATAATGCCAAGATCATAAATACAGCCTTCCTAGCCAATAAATATGAATTTACTGAATCACTTGTTATTTCCACTGTAAAATTCTCTCAACTTTCTCCATGCTTTTGGCTATTTATTCTATGACTATATGTCTGTTCAAGGAGCTGTTAAGTTTAATGGTGAAAAATAGGTTAGGAGCATACCTAATAATTCATGGAATCAGTACCCAAACAGTAATTATCATAATGCAAATCCTGATCACCATTACTGTAATTTCTTATTTCAATTTACAGATTTTATGTGCTAATATAATTATATCCACTTGCTTTCTCAAAAATTTAACATTTTTCTTCCAAAACATATTTGTCTTCTGTAAAATGCATTTATTAATACCTATTGAAATGCTAATATTTCTTGTTCTCACTTCTGCTTAATCTCATTGGAGTAGCTGTAGTGGACCATTTCCTTTAAATTTAAAAGCTAAGCTGTTAGGTATAGGCCAGACAAATTTGTATTTTTCTTTTAAGGTTGGGGTTGCACCTCGACATTTTCCTGGACAAAATACAGTACTGCTCAGAAATGTCTTTCTGATCCACAGATTAAAAAAAGTCAACCACCATACACAGGATTGTTCGTATTATTCGTAAGGTGGAATAACTTTTTAGTTGTTTAATTGAACAACTTTTTGACTGTTTCTAAATAAGAACTAACCATGTGGCCTCCAGAATTAGAGCACTGAATAAAGGAAAGTTACTCTTCTTTATATTTTAACTTTCAACAGCAACAACAGTGAAATATTTTCTGCAAGAAAATAAATCCTACAGCTGACTCATACTTTTCATACAGGGGAGCAGGTGAACCTGTAGGTTCTAACTTGGTTTTCTGTGAAAACAGAAGGAGATCATATGCGCCATTTTGATCTCATTTGAGTCAAAGTATGTTGCAGATCATTTCTTTCAAGCTTGCTCTGCTATGGAGATACTGAACTGTGGAAGGAAGAGTGAGAAGGAAGAACAGGCAAATTAATTCACCTATTTTCTGAAACTGTTATTTACAAAGTGTATCTCTAATAATTCTTAACATAATAGAAAAATATAATGTTTTATATTTGTAATAGCATATGTTTTAACTACCAAATGGTTGTAAGCAATGGAAACAGCAAATCAGTCACTTCCACACATTTGGAGGAGCCATTGATTTATGAATATCTGTCCAATGATTTTTGCTAATGTGAACAATTTTGGTGCTGAATGTGTCTAGATGGGAAATGCAAAATTTTTGTCAAAACAAGAGTGGATCTCATGCAGTATTCATGTTAAGTTAAAAAATTCCCACTATTATTTGGTTTTTTTTTTTAATCTTGCTAGAAAAGTAGTCAAAAGTAACAATAATTTCAGTGCTAAATGCTGCAATGTCTGTCACTGCACTGTCAGCTGCAGCCTGTGTAGCATACTTGAGACCTCTAAACCCACAATCTTAAGCCTAAAAAAAAAAAAAAGAAAAAATTCTGCCTCTTTAGGCTCTCATTTTGCCACACCTTTTTCCTTTGTGTACACAATTTTTTTTCTTTCACCTACTCATTCTCTTTACTATAGAAACTGCAATGATTTGATGTTTGATCATCTTCAACCATAAGCCTCAGTGTTTTCACCATATTTACATTTCTGTCAGAGGTACATGGGCTAATACCATAATTATTCGCAGAGTCCTTTACCAAAGTTGCTTTTCCTTCACTGCAAAAGTACCCACTACCAGCAAGGAGGTGGATGTTTATTTCAGGTAAAGGTTTATCACTGTGTCACAGAATCGGCTCTAGGCAAATTTATTTTTCTGCTTCATTTTGGAACACATTTGATATACTGGAAATGGCACCAAATTGCTCTCTCAGGTTTTCCACTCTAATCACAGTCTCTGTTAGTAAAAACTTTTCTTTATGAGATCTTAAATCTCCAGTCTTACATGGGAGTGAATGTTATAAATTTTATTATTCTAAGCAATCATCTAGAAATTTTATTTTAGCGCTATTTATTGGAACATTTTCTTTCTGACGAAATATGAAGTCTACAGAATTTTGCACCATCAGGACTTGATTATCCTTAGCAATTAGGAAATCTGCTCCTTTTTGCCTTTTTGAAACCCATACCAGAGTGTATTGGTCTCCTTGGTGCCTCCTTTTGCATCTTTCGAGGTTTGATTCTTGGTTTAAATCTACTGCATAAATCTACCTCAGTTGATTTCTTCACTCTTCATTAAACACCTTAAGAGTTCTTCTGGAAGAGCTTCGTTATTCCCTATCCATGCAGGGATGTGCTACAGAGCTGGAATGAGCAGGAAGACCCACGAAAACCAGTTAGGCAGCTGACTGCTCCACAGGACTAAGAGATTTACCAGCACTTCATCTTTGCACATCTCAGAGCTGGACTGGAAATACAATGTTCAGGTCTCCGTAACATCTCCGTGTCTCAACTGTTTCAAGAATCTATACCAACCTGGTTGTTCTGTTTAGAAACATACTTTAACTGTAGAAAACTAGGCAGCTATAATCTTCAGGTTAGAAATCATACTCACAGTGCAAGTCGTGAGATGAAAGGACAGGAAACAAAAAGACAGATGAGACTCACAGCACCTCCCTGACACATCTGACTACATTGATACTGTAATCTAGTTCAAAACACCTTAAATCCAGGTCTGACAAACATTCTGTTGTTAGTGAACTATTGTGTGAATGTGGAATTCATGAAGTGTTGCATATTACTAACTACAACTGCATATACAGACAGAGAGAGAGAAAATACGAGAGAGCAAGCCAGCCACTGTACCAGCAGTGCAAGTTACCCCACAGCGATCTGACAATAAATCTTTAATTTGATGAGGAGGCTCCATTCAGCCAAACAAAATCCATACTTATCTGATTCTGGCTTTTTTTACTGAGACTCCCAAAGAGAGTATTAGTTGGTACTAATTGCTGCTAGTTCTTCTCCACTAATAATTGGACAAATATCCTAAGCACCTCCTTTTCTCTTATGAGCACAGAAATACCCATCCATTTGGCAATGACTGACACGAGGACGCCACACTAGGAATCATGGCCTTAATGCTAATGGTTGTCTCATACAACCCAAAGGCATGTTTATTTTCTGTCTTTTGCACACCTTACAAAATACTATGAATACTCCAGCTTCTCCCATTAACGAAAGTTTTTGAAAAAGGATGTTGAAATGTTACTGCACAACCGACAGAAGTTTATTATGCAGCATCAAGGATTTAATAGGGTAATGATTATTCCTTATATGTAACATTACAACCACTATTTTATTCAATATATATTTATGTATATATTCTGAATTACATCAGTGGGATCTGGAATTCAAGTTTGAAACCACAAGGGAAAGAGTTTGTATGTTTGTACCTTTCTATAATGCTTATAATGTGGTTTAGGTTGCAAATATTTTTCTTGGGAAAAAAAATTCTACATTTTCTTACTTCTCTATTTGAAAATTACTCATTTATTTTGATGGAAGTACAAGGAGCATAATTTCCTCCATCAGAGCAAGCACATTAAATTGCAGCTGAAAGGCAATGCACAAAGAAGGTTCTAAACAAATCATAATGTTCTTTTACAGTAGAAGCACAGACAAGCCCCGCGCTCAGGCAAGCTAAACCATGAGCTTGGCCAAGTATCTTGGCCTTTCATCACCAACCTCATCTAATCTTTTATATGTCTTGACTCTGTTCTTCCCTGTGTTACTATGATGCCACTATTTTATGCAGAAATCATGCTGAGAACTACAGATTCATTGTTTTACAAGCCCTACTACAGAAACACTGATACTTTGCATAAACACTTTCAGGGCTGTCAGCTAGTGAAGGAGCATTACAACAGTAATGGTTTTAACCCTGAGGTTCCCATCAAAATCTTCCTAAAACTACAAAATATAGATATGAGAAAGATGATTTGTTCTACAGAGATGGATGACAGTAGGAAGTACAGAAAAAAGGGAAATTTTCGTATAGGACTGAAAGCCATACAATTGCTTTTAAGTGTCACCTTTGATTCCACCTAAGCAGGGTCTACACTACAGTCCCTTACTTTTTCTTTTTCCTTTTTTTTTTTTTTCTTTTACCATTTTTCACTTATTTCCATCTACATGAGAACTTTTGACTTGGCACACTAGTGGTTTGAAATGCAGACTAACAAGCCATCTCTTCAGCACTTCCCTTACAGAAAAGCTGGGTGTTCAGCACGTGCTGCATACACTAAGTAGCCCGGCATTCAATTTCTGAATGCATCATCGAGTCACTATCTAGTATAGTCACTCAGAAAGAGTGAATGTTTGGGGTTTTTTTTCTGCGGATTCAGCAGCAAAATTAAAGGCTTTTAGGCTCGTTCTTACAAAACATTGGCAATCCCTTCTTGGAACTCTGCTCTGAAGAACTGAAAGCTCAGAACTGGATCCTTACTTCGGCAACAGCAAGGATACAGTGTTTTGATGGATATGCTGTATTGTAAAGCCCCTTTACACAACTAGAGTAATATGAAAGGGAGAAAAGAATGATCTGATCATACAGTGGTTTTTTCAGGGTTTGCTTTTGGTAAAAATAATAACTGTTTTAAATAAAGGAATTAACAGAGCTCAAAATTACTAACCACTTATCACAGAGCTAATAATGAGCTAGACACAATCATGTATTTCTTTTTAAACATAAAACGTTATTAATATCTGAAAAAAAATACTTATAAAAAAAGACAAAACTGTGAATAGTTTTTCTTCAAAATAAAAAAGTGTCTAATACAAACCAGAAAGGAAAACCAGAAGAGGGGTTCAATGCATAACGAGCAACTAAGTAAAAACACTCATTTAGGCTTTCAACATTGAAAATGAGAAAAGTGCACTCTAACACTACAGACTGCTATTATGACAAGTATTGTCATCACAAACATAAAACAGTACGAATAAATTATTACTTAGTCTTGCTTTCCCATCTCACTTTCAGTTACAGGCAACCAAGACAAGTCAGGGTGAAGATTTTCAAGGGTATGTAACAAGACTGACACACTGCCAGGCGCTGGGAACCACTGCTACATATTGTGTGAAAAATTCATGAGAGGCATTAACTCCTGTCTCCCACTGAGTTTCAAACCCAGCTATGGGCTGGTGATGGACACAAAGGCAAGACATGGTCATTTACGCTCTCAAAATTTCTATATGCATATTTACTTCACCTTTGCCTTGAAAAAGGTAATTATGTATAATTGTTAAAAGTTGCAAATCCTATTTATTTCATGTTATTTAGTATTTGTGTGACACTGTAACCCTTGTACAATTGTAAAATTGTTGTACAAATGTTGATAAACTGACAGTACTTTGATGAAGCAGATATAGATGTTGTCATCTCAGTCTAAAGATGTGGGAAAACAAATCACAATATAGGCTGACCTATCTGAGCCGCCACAGTCTATCAAGGAAGACCCAGGAATCAAATCAGAAGATTTTAGTATCCCATCTGGCATCACACCACTTTTATTCTGAAACCCCTTCTACTCCTCTTTCTGACTCCTACTATTCTTATCAGCTGTCCAGATTATTCTGCCTTTGTTTCTGCTGTCCTCCTACTCGCAATCTGCTGACATTGCTTTCAAGTAGGTACATTAACCTGAAGACTCATACCTTAAATGTTACATAGTTATTAGGAAATTTCAAGATCTATAAATGTTTTTCTTCATCTGTTCAGTGGACTATTTTGTATTCTAAAGGTACTGGACCTCTTCACACCTCTGAGGATCAATGCACATACTAACAGTGAGAGCAAAGAAGAGTCTGCCCATGGTGGGGTGAAAAGCAGTTTTCTGAGTGTCATGAGCATCTGAGATGTACAAAGTATTCTTGGCCTGAATAGGACTAAAAAGCAAAAACTTCTTTCTTTTAAACCCTTTTCCTCAACCTTTCTCTTCACCCAAAACAACAAACCAAAACTAAATAAAACCATAAAATTTGTTCCAATTCCAGCACTGTATCTAGTCAAATGTTCAGCAATTACTTTGAATGTACTTGTATTATATTGCTTACAACAAACATAAGCAAATTTTGAAAGGTTTCTTCAAACCAAGATACAAGAATGGTATATTTTGAAAATGCAAAATGGGACATTCTGATCACATCAAAATTTAACAGAAAACCAAAGGTATTGTTTTTATATCAACTACTGCCCACAAACAATAATTCAATTTTCCAAAGATGAGTCAGCTGCAGGCCACTTTGAATGACAAATTTCAAATCCAGTCTACCAGATTATTCTAGGAGACTGGAGGTAAAATTTGAGGTAATCCTTCCCAACGCCATCTTTTTTTTGACCACCATCCCTCTACATGATACTTTACAGGCTGCCTTTGCTTTCACTTTGACCCAGCCAGAGGCCATGTAGCTATATTAAAATCATAGAATCATAGAATCATTAAGGTTGGAAAAGACCTCTAAGATCATCAAGTCCAACCATCAACTAACACCACCATGACTCCTAAACTAGGCCCTGGAGTGCCACGTCTACACCTTTTTTGAACGCCTCCAGGGTTGACGACTCCACCACCTCTCTGGGCAGCCTGTTCCAATGCCTAACCACTCTTTCGGTAAAGAAATTCTTCCTGCTGTCCAATCTAATTCCCCTGACGCAACTTGAGGCCATTTCCTCTCATCCTATCACTGGTTTCTTGGGAGAAGAGTCCAACACCCGCTTCACTACAACCTCCCTTCAGGTAGTTGTAGAGAGCGATAAGGTCTCCCCTCAGCCTCCTCTTCTCCAGACTAAACAACCCCAGTTCTCTCAGCCGCTCCTCATAAGACT
>WAAD01011280.1:133219-146775 GCA_013389945.1 Fregata magnificens | reverse complement strand
GCCATCCAGCCAGTTTTTTACCCAGCAAAGTGTATGCCCATCCAAGCTGTGAGCTGCCAGCTTCTCCAGGAGAATGCCATGGGAGACCATATCAAAGGCCTTACTAAAGTCCAGGTAGACAACATCCACAGCCTTGCCCTCATCTACTAGGCGGGTCACCCGGTCATAGAAGGAGATCAGGTTGGTCAGGCAGGACCTGCCTTTCATGAAGCCATGCTGACTGGGCCTGATCCCCAGCTTGTCCTGCACCTGCCCCGTGAGCTCACTCAAGAAGAGCCGCTCCATGATCTTCCCTGGCACCGAGGTCAGGCTGACTGGCCTGTAGTTCCCCAGATCCTCCTTCCGGCCCTTCTTGTAGATGGGCGTCACATTTACTAACTTAACTTAGTATGAGTCTTAGCCTGATCCAAAACATTTTTCTTCTAAGCAGGATTTAATTGGCTGTGGCTCAACACCACACTATTCATAGCCAAATGCCTTCCAGTTTGAAGCTGGATCACACATCTATAGATGCTTTAGTGGAATGTTAGAGAAACCTGTCTGCAAAATATTAGTCACATTTGCTGTGGATCAGGTGGGGATGAGAATGGAAACAGATATATCATGTACATTAAGCAGCATGTAAACAATCTTTCTCCAAGCCCTGATCATTATAGTGAAAGGGATAACAGTGGGACACGCATCTTCAAGCCCCAAGGTTTCCAAAATGCACTATTAAATAAAACTGGTGTCAGTCCTGCAAGAGACATGTAAAGTCATTATATGTTTTAAAAGAAGACAGTCACCCCAAAACAGCTATTCTTTCCAGCAGTGACACTAGATGAGGAGGGTTAGTATCCCAACACTGAACAGAGAACCTATTAATCATAAGGCCCTCATCCCACCGGCTTTCTGCCTGGGGTCAAAGCGCTGCAGCAGAAGGCGGTGCACCAAAGCTGCAGTCTTCAGAAGTGCGAACATCACATCAGGGCAGAAATCCTGGTTGCTTTCAGTCAATTATTAGCATGCTGAGCACACAGGAGCAAGGAGAACAACCAGGATTTAGCCAGAACAATCAAAAAGATCAAGGTGAAGAAAATTAAAAAAAGATATGCCCTGGTGGCAGAAGGATTATGTTTATTGCTAACTATCTAAATAGAGTAGAGATTACAACCATCTTTAATTATCTTCTTCCTCCTCTCATTCCAATTTCTTCCATCCCACACTTGTCTTGAACTGACAACTGAATATTCACTTCTAACAGCGGTGGTTTTCACAAGTCCCTTAGGTAGACTTACGAGAGAATATTTTGGGAGTTAATCATAGAATCACCGTAAATTTTAGGCTGGAAGGAACCTCTGAAGGTCATCTAGTTCAAACCCTGCTCTGAGCAAGGCCAGTTAAAATCAGGTTGCTCAGGTTATTACCCAGTCGCGTTTCAAATTTCTTTTAATATTAAGAGCCTGTATGTAATTCATATTTCTCTGCAGTAAGAGAGGTGAAAAATCTCTTAAGACAATATACAATGGTAATTGATGACAGAACATAGCATAGAAACTTACTTATTTTAGAAATCCCAGATCTCTGCTTGTGGATATCATATTGCTCTTTATATTTGAGCTGATCAGGTATTATTTCCTCTCTTTAAAGAAGCAAGCAATTGATCAGGCATCAAGAATAACTGAATAAAATTGTCGTGTAAATTTTCAGCTGAATCCATATCCCTTTTGTGAAGCTCTTCCATCATTAATCCAGAACACAGGCTGGGATAAGTGTGTATTTTTTTCTTCTCCATCTTTTCCTTTGCAGAACTAAGGAAACATCAGATAATTTCCTACCGGCAATTTCTTTTTTCCTCTTCACAGCTGGATACTAGACCGACATATATGATATTTGCTCATAGCACCCAATTTTTTGAAAGGTAATTTCTTCCACCCTATTTTGTGAATTGTTCCAATCATGACAATCCAAAAAAGAAAGACTTACTGACATATGACAAGATGAAAGCCATGACGGAATTTCTCCTTTAAAGATATAAAAATGAATCTTAGAGCAAATGATAATAATAATTATGCAACTCAATCAAACCTAGTTTATGAAAGCAGACACACTTTGTTTCCTGTCACAATCCTTACCCCACTGGCTTCCCTAAAATTCCAAAATGCCTTCACCAAGTTTTCAACATTGTCCACATCAACATAATTATGTTTCTCAGGCTTTAGCCTTTGAAATGATCTTACTAATAATACACAGAGGTTCTCTAACATACAACCTCACTTTTGTAAATGTTGCATAAAACATATTTACGTTTTAAAGAAAATAAGTCTGGATGCCAAAAGTAGGCTGAACAATTCTACTTTGTTATCCTCTGTAAGATCAACGGTGGATTTCACTGCATTTCATCTGTAAGTAAAAAACTTCCAGAGGTAATAGTCAAAAGAACAGGTGAAATCCATCAAGTAAAAGACTCTGTTCATGAAGCTAAATCCTAAAGAGGATTTATCCCCAGAAGATGTAGTAGGAAGCATATGAACAACAAGCCAAGCACAGTTAGATCAGGCACTATGAAACTGCAATCTCATTATCCCTCTGGAAAAATCCCATGTGTGAATATGAAACCCAGACAAACAATGGAAAAAAACCCCAAACCCTCAGGAGAGTTGGTCAGCTTGCCAGGAACAGACCAGTTTGATTACTGCCTATCTGATCAGCAAACACTTGTGTTTCTGTCCCTCATTTCCTATGTTTAGTCTCTAGTTTTATACTTAAGACTCGAAGCAATATGAGGCACAGACAACTTTTTCATTCTACTGTTGCTCCTCTGCGAGAGCAATAACATGGATTCCTACACATGTAAGCAATATAAGGAATGATTACTGAAAACTAACAGTATAATTAAAGTATTACTGACCAAAATTAATTTCACTTATGCAGATGTATCAGACACAGAGCAGTAGCAGGTGGAAAAAAAAAAGAGTAGGTCTGCCTCCTCTTTCCTTACATACCGTACATCTGTGTCGTGCAACCACAAGTTAGGTGACAGTTGTAGGTATGACCATCTCTTTGTTTCCCTTAATCAAAAATAAAAATTAGAAAGTTGCAGGGACTATGATAAAGAAGTAAAACTAGCTGATGCTTGGAACATGGCTGTCACAGGTTATAAATGTTGTCTATCCTTTTTCCCTTCAGAAATGTCATCTTAGGACATATCCTCAAAACATTCTATTTAAGAAGTACCATTGTTTTCATGAGCAACCATGTCATTTAAGGAAGTTCTAAATTTTAAAAATTAAGCCTTTTTTTTTCTCTTTTCTAAACTCTTTATAAAATTTTTGCTAAGTAATCTTAATTTTGTATCCACAAGTACTCATACTTCAAATACTTTACGGAATTAACAATGGTAGAATATTGCATAAAAATAATGTGAGCAGCATTTACTTTACTTGTGCAGCCTTGACCGAGGTTCCCTGCCTCCTCTGGTCAGATATTTAATCATGCATTCTTCACATACTTCTACTATAATAGCCCTTTTTATAAGGTTATGCAATCACTGGCAGCAAAATATGATCATCTTATTTGTCTTGTTTACATGAAGAATATCCTGGCTCCATTAAAATTTTCTCATCGTGCAAGATATGATCTTTTCCTATTGCATAAATATGTGACAACAGAAGGTCACTTGTAGTGATAAAAGATAGCATATTCCCATCTTTTACCTTTAGGCATGATTATACATACCCAAAGGATGACACTTTCATGAAACCGCATTTTTTAATATTCAGAATGAATAAAAATCAATGATAAGAAAACATGCGGACACCAGACTCCACAAGACTAAAAGCTAAGCCACATGAGTAACATTTGACAAATGAAATTAGCACTGGATTTTGCAAGATGACCTCCTGTGGCGTCACAGCAACAAAGTTATGCAAAGCTGCATACAACTGAAGGGGTCCTCTGAAGGCTCTGCTTACTGATCTCTGGCAGAAAAGGTCACAGGCTATGTCGGAGGGATTTTCAGCAGGGCTAAAAGGCAGGAAACAGTTGGAAGGAATGAAGAAATATTTCACAGGCAGTAAGAAAAATTTTATAGGGTTTGCACGTGAAGCTGTATAACTGATCTGTTTGTAAAATTGTCCAAGACTTAAGCTCAGTCAAACGATATTGTTCTATAGCATGTGCATTTTAGAATGACTATTAGCTACTCAGTAACATACATATTAACAGTGCTTTATTTAGCTTGTTAAAGAAGGACATGAAGCATTTCAATATAAACTCACAATATTATTATTCAAAGAGAGAGAAAGCAGACAGGGGTTAAAAGTAATAAGAAACCAGAAAATATTTCTTATTGATAAACTGTCAGGATAAAACTGTGCTTTCCTCTCTGGGACTCTAATTAGGTCTTTCCCCTTTAAGAAAGAACACTGCTTCTAATTTCCTTACTACTCCTATGGAAGCATTCAGGGATTCAGAGAAACACTTACAGACATATTGATAAAAATAATTGAGAAAATATTCAGCATTTTGGAATAGTGGATAAATCCTGAATTAAGTCTCCAATTGACTCATGCTTCCATTAATCTCCACTCTAAGGTCACACTGGCTTGCACTCCATTTTGGAGCATTCGCCTGAGTATCTTGTTTTCTCCTTTTCACTGTCAAAGCTTTTGAAACTTCTGACTGAATAGTAGCATTGCACTGCATACACTGATGTTTCACAGATGAAAAAAATAGGCATAAATAATTCTTTATACTGCTTCTTTTCACAAATGTAGCTACCAGTTCAAAACGATAAACCAACTACAGAAAATGTGTGTGACAAGCACATGATTTGGAGCTCTTGCCAGCAGTCTCCCACAGCAGGCTGGTGGTAATCATTCACTTTTCATCACTGTCTCATTCTACGCTTAGTATGAGAGCTTTGCTACCCTTTTCTAGCTGCATGTCCTATATAAAATCTGAAGTTACGTTCTCATTTATCTGGGATTTGTCAGTGCAAATATGTTACTGCTAGTAATATTTTTTGATTTGAAGAGTTGAGCTGAACTACAGTTCTCAATTCTTTTTTTTTTTTTTTTTTGCAATGAGTTTTGTGTTTTCTCCTCCAGCTTCACTGAGTATTTTCCTTCATATCAGAATGACAGTACCAAAAATTATCCCAGTAAGGAGCCAGCTCCAGCAGCAGGCAAAGTAGGCAGTGGCCTAAGGCAGCCGACAGTTTGCTTTTTTCTGTATCAGAAAAGAGATGGACCGGCTGTGCTTGCCCAGCTGGTCACTGGCCTCTACTTACATGACTTTGCCCCTTGCTGCCAAAGGACTGAGGGGGAAAGGAGGCATCTCTCTTCCCGGTAGTAGTTCCATTACTAACATCAACGGGAGCAGAAAGTCACTTCTGTTCCCACCTATTCTCATATCTCCTCTTTGCAGGAGAACATCCAACCCTTAACCCAGTGACTGACCCTCCCCATCACCCTGGCAGGTCCCTATCAGACAATAGTGATGAGTGCTGGAAGAAGCAGGGGGACAAGAGGAGGCAGGTGACTGCATGGGGCAAGGGATGCGTTGGACATAAAAGTAAGAAAGAACTTAGAAGGGCTGGGCACAGGCTGGGATAGGAGAGGGAAAAGAGACACACCTTAAGTCTTCTGAAACTTGGGGACTCCTCCCTGCCTATAACTATTTCCTAGGCTCTCTTCCACCCATGCAATTTTTTGTTTAAACCCTGCCAAGCCCTCTTAGTTCCCTCTGCCATCAACCAAAAAAAAGCAATATTGCTAGTGTCAAGAAAACCTGATTTGGCTCTAACAGAAAAATTAAACTGTGGAATAAAGGATCTCCCATTCCATAGGCAGCTTCCTCCATCTTCTTCACTGTTTGCCCATAATTTGCTAATTTCATGCTTGTCTAATTTAATATCCTCCTCCGTTGCCTCAAACTACATCTCTATATATGCTCACAAACTGCATGTCCCTATATGCTCATAATCATACTGTATGTCAATGTCTCATAATTACTCTTGCCAGAAATGGAAAACAGTACAACTCAAAAGAGCACAAGAACTAGATAGATTTTAGAGCTCTATCAGCTGTGCTCCTTCAAGTTACATTGTTTTTCAGGACAGCAGGTCAACAGCACCAGTAACTCCCAGTCCTGTCCTTCCAGTGTATGGTTCAGGGCATCTCTCAATCATCCACTTCCTAAAGATGCACAATTTTTTCCATACAAATCCATATGAATTTAGTTCAGACAACACCACTTATATGGAACAGCCTATAACCTGTCTTTCTCCCATACTCAATCAACTCATACATACTGAGTCTGAAATCCGCTAAATCAGTTTACAAGCTCAGAGCAGGTCCTAACATTACCCCTTTTCCTTGAAACACTCCAGTTGTTCTACTAGTGATTCCATCTATTCTGGAACTTTTCACAAAATTTGTACTTTGACAGGTAGGAAAATCAACTAATCTGTTATTAACTTTTACCAGATGTATCTATACACAATGAATACCTTCTGTTTGGTTTTACAACCTTTACCTTAACCTGAAGCCCTCAGTATGTAATAAGTAAACCATGAACTGACCATGAACCATCCCTACCATGTTTTGTGCAACAGCTAGAGAGGAACAAAACCCTTAACATCTACGAACTGTTTTCTGGAAGGAGAATGACTGTGCCCAAGATTCAAGAATTTGTGTATTCTAGCTGATTTAGGGAGATTTGAAGACCCATACCAATGACCTCAGGGGTTAATTACGCATGTAAAACAGAAGCTAACAAGTTCAAGGGTGAAGAAAAAGAGAGACACACTGTCAGAAGAAAGGGGAACCTTGACCGTGACAGTAGGCAAAGGTTGGAGGCACTTGTTTCAGGTAACAGTATGAGAGCAACTCTGAGTTTGAAGAGAAAGCACAGCGTGGAGTTGTGCCCTCCACGAGAAAGCCTTGCTACTCTCATGAGACCCTGAGCCACCAGAGAATGCCCCAACAGGTCCGCAAATGAGCAGGGGATGTTGCATACCCACTTATGACCTTGCTTCAATGCTTATATCTGTGTGTCTTTTATGCTATCGTTGCTTTTAGAAGTTCCTCACGTACTGCATGCAAATGATAAGACTGAGCATTCCTATGCCGTGAAGAAGGAACACAGCCAGGGACTGCGACGAGTGAATTTTACACTCTGTCCACATACTTAGAGTTCTGCAAAGTTGTCTGAATATGTTACTGGAGTAGGCTGCTGGCTTACTTGCCAATGAAATTTGCTGCAACTAGGAGAAAGCCCACAAAAGTAGATCTCCTCCTCCTCCCAACCCCAGAAGAGGCAGGTAAAACTCTGTGCTTCTAATTTTGCCTAACAGAAGTCCGTATCTGTGGTCAGAATGGAGCAGAAACTACCATCCCAACTCCGTTGAAGATGTTTTCTCAGATACTGTAACAACTGCAATTTTTAAATTGTTTTTCACAAGGCACACTATGGTGCCAGTAAAACCCCAACACGCTGTCTGGAAAGTTATCTACAAAAGGTTCCAAATGACATTTTAACAGAGAGAAAAGTCTCTAAAGTCAGTGTGTAAGGTCAAACAAATCAACCAAAACCCACACTTTATTTTCTTCCTCTCTGCCACTCTGACTGGTTCAACTACAGATGGCATGATGTTATCCCCCTCCAAGGCAGTTTGCTGACTGCCTCCCTCAAAAATTAATTGAAACAAGTGCATCCTATAATTTAAAATGAAATAGGCTCAGCAGGTGAGTAAGCTTTGTCAAGACTGATTACCAAGTATTGATTTTCCACCAATTGTACAAGTTACACTCCACAAGGTGACCTGTACATTAACCTAGAATACATAAAATCACCTCAGGCTAACATCTATCGAGAGGTTTGTATTTTCAGAGGATGCAGGTAAGAACACAACGCTGCAGTCTCGAGCTCTTTTCCTCACACATACATTCAATGGCATTTGTTTGGACAGCTTCAACACTTTGCACTTACTTCACCATAAATAACTATTACTTGTATTTTCATTTTTCAGAAAGAATTGAAGATAATTACCCAGGAAAAAACTTCATATAACCTAGCGCTAACTTAATTATGAAAACTGTAAAGATACTCAGGTTCTCCTATGATATGAAGGAAAAAGATGCTGGATGCAGCAACAACAGAGTGG
This sequence comes from Fregata magnificens, assembly GCA_013389945.1. Lineage (NCBI taxonomy): Eukaryota > Metazoa > Chordata > Aves > Suliformes > Fregatidae > Fregata > Fregata magnificens. Next base: position 138,626 of record WAAD01011280.1, on the reverse strand, counting down.
CTTACTGTGGCCTGGAAGCTTCCGCTTGGTCCGTCTGAAGCTTCTCGCCCCCTTCCACTTCCATGGTGCAGTAGACAATTCGATTGGGAGCGACTGACTTTAAACCTTGTACCTCCATTATAACAATCTGAGGAAAAGAAAGCAAATAGTTTATCCTTCAGAAAACATTAAATAGCACAGCTAATGTAGTACTAAGCTCCACACAGGTAAAAAAAAAAAAAAAGAAAAAAAATCCCCAAACTCCACTCACCCAAATCTTCACAGACAGAGAAGAGTTTTAATTTTGCCTTCTTTTTCCACTTTCAACAACATACAGTAGGAATTGACATTTTTGCTCTGTTTCTACTTGGACAACAACCGAAAACTCACTCCAATCATAATTGAAATGCTGGTAGTTGAATTTGAGACTAATGTCTAAGTATAATTCTAAATCTTAATATATGAGCAAATGTATCTTTTAAGCAGTCATCTAAATAAGTATTTATAGAGTGAATAGGTTACTAAGTCAGACTGTAAACAAGACAAGTAAGTACATTGAACACATCTTGAAAGCTTAATCGTGGTGCTGTGACACTGGAGGTTGCAACCCTTGAATCTCAGAAGCGATTTTGTGGTGTGAGCATGAAGCAGGTCAGAGCATCGCTATCCGCTGCTGTAATTTTTTTTCCACGCTACCTACCCCTTTTCGTTCTCCCAGCTCAGTACTTGCAGTCAGGTTCAGCATGCATATGCTGGGGGGGGTGTGTGCGCGGGGAAGAGACAGGGAAAAAGCCACCTCTACCAGCTGCACCCTGAGAAATTTCCTCACCAGGGAAATTCTGAGCTTGGCAGATCCCATAGTTTTTCAGCTTTTCTAAACTACTCAGTTATAGCTCAGAAGAGCCAAATGCAGTCCTACTTTAAATGCTCTCTGCCTTTTATAAACTTTACGGTTTGTCACAGTGTGAAATTATTGTAATTTTTACACTTCAGATGCTTCTAATTCAGAGAAGATTTGAGAAGTCAGGTTTCCCTGCTTGCTTTGGAAAAGCTGCTTTCCTTTCCAGCCCCATTGGGGCCTATGAGAAGAAACTGGGAAAAACATAGTCCCTTTAACCAGAAGAGAAGCTGTCCTCAACTGAACTATACAGGAAAACCAATATTTGTTTGATTTTAAAGGTGACAAAAGGAATGACTACTTTTGGTCTCATTAGAGGCAATTGGTTTCTTAGGTCAGCAAGCAACTACTGAAATATTTTGCTATTAAACTGTTTGCATATTTGCCAATATGTTTTAATTCAAGTATGTTAAGCCAGACTTCACCCCCAGCTGTAAAATTCTTTGTACTTTAAAACTCCCAGAACCTTAGTAATAGTTAGAGGTCTTGTAAAATTGCTAGTTTGGTAATATTACAGGGAGATGACAGTCACTGATCATTTAGAACATTTTTATATTACTCATAAATTATCAACACTGCCTATTACGCTTTATAAATAATAACAGCAATTCAGGGAGAATGATGTAATCATCTCTCTTTTCCATCTTTTGTAGTCTAGGAATTCAAATAGTTATCAAAGTGATCAGTGATCACTGACAGACTGCACTAGAGATCCTTCTAGCTAATACTGCCTATACAGTCTTTCCACATGCCAAACGTATGTCCTCGTTGAATGCAGACTTCATGTTTATTCATTTTAATGTTGATACTTCTTTTCCTTGAGTTTCCAATTTAATTGCACCGTACATTTGTCTTTGGCAGCAATTCTGGATTCCAGCAATGGAAAAAAGTTGCATTTCATTAGGAAGGAAACTGTCAGTAGCTGATTTACTAGCTTGTTAGCTGGTAAACAGCTTCCTAAATATTGCTTGTCTATTTCTGAAACTGTCCAACAGCTGAAGAACATAAGTGATTAAGTCTTCTCCTACTACTTTGATATTTTACTTATTTATTTTACAAATTTCTGCAAGTGGGCTATTTGAGGAAACATCCAACTTGCAGAAACAGTCACTGTTGCTTGTAGTGATGTGCAGCGGCGTCTCTTAGCCAGCAAGGTCCGTTCCCACCAGAACATTATAAATGTTACCAACATCTTTTGCTGTTCTGTCTTAATAACAACATGCAGTGGCAGCATGAACCCCAGCCACTCTTCCCCCCGCCAAGAAATTTTCATTGAGTTCTTATACTCTGCCCTAATGTTTAGACATGTTATAGATTTCCTGTTCATTCATGTGCCTGTGCAGCAGCCCTCCGTGGGGATTTTGCTGGTTACCCTGCAATTTAGTTAAGTCACACCACAGAAGACATGACATGGATACGTTCATGTGTTATTCAAGAAATGTGAAATTGTGTACATATGACCTCACATTTTCCAAAAATAAAGTATTCTGTCTCCAAGGAAATGCAATCAGCTTTTCTTATTTGCCCATCTGCATAGAAAAAGAGCAGATCTTCCACGTCTCAGTCTAAATGACTATCAGTTCAGCTGTTTCCTTTTGCCCTTACGTCCTCTGAGGTTCAGCTTCCCAGGAGTAAGATATGCACATACTTGTCCAGCAAGAAACTCAACTTATGTGGTTACACGGTAACACCATGTTTAAAATGAAAATTTGCCCTACTAAAAACTGCTACGTGTAGAGCAACACTTTAATTCTTTGCCTTGCACAGGATGAACTGTAGATTACTAACCTTGCAGAACATCTGTGTGGTTTTTTTATCAGTGATGGGGGCGGGGGGAAGGGAAGCTGAGTTCACCAGACCTAATAGTCTACACTTCTGGCGTGAGAGGGGAAGGGCTGTAAAGAAAAGCAAAACTGTTCCAAATTTACCAGACATTATATCTCCTGTCATTTTTCATTTCATGGTTTTTTCAATCTTTTACTGTGCTTTTCCCCCAAATACCACATCATTTTTAGTACATACTTAATATTTCTCTCTAGAGGCACAGAGGAAGCTTTTCTTCTTACATCCCTCACCAAGGAAACTTTCTTGAAGAGAGAAAACATTATCGACAACCTTTTTCAGGTACTTTTTAGGTGCTTCAGAACTACTCTTTGTTATTGCTATTTATGGACCATTCCAGGCTTGGTGTTCCACTTGAGGCAGACACAGCACATGTGATAGAGACGCACACGATTCAGCACAGGAGTTAGTTATAAAACTACTTTATCATTTCATATACTTCAGTACTAAGGCCTGCACTCCAGTTTTACATGCTTGATGAGCTAATACTTTTTGGCGTATAGAATGATGGATCTTACCACTCTTTGAAAGTTGATGTTGGGCTTTTACTTTATTAGCTAGTAATATTAAAATTGCATACAGTGGGATAAGTCATTTCTCTGTTCCTGATAACAACAGTGTTTCATTATTATGTTCAAAGGTATACTTAGATATTTAATGTACTGGAATTCATTTGAAGTTACATTTGTGTGGGAGATTCAACTGCCCACATTGCTGTGTGGGCCCAAATGCAACTACTGCTGCAAGAGGAAAATGCATTATATAGCTGTATTCTAACTCCTAATTATCAAAGACACAAAGAATAATTTACTCCTTTAACATAAAATTCTAAAATTGCTAAGGAAGGACTAATAACAAAAAAGTATCAAAACATAGATATTCTAGTAATTTAAGCTTTCTGTGAAATATGGGATTACCTCTAATGTGAAGGAGAGGACCACATCAGACTTCGACAGCTGAACCTCATTTTCGTCTCCTATGTCCAAGAATGCAGAATTCTGTGATCGCTTTAACTTCTGCAGTTTAAATTCCGGCCCACCTTTAGACACTGGAAGACTTTCCAAATTTGCCATCAGCAAATTCACTGAAGACCGCAACTCTTCTATGTACATGTTCTCCATTTCTCTTGTTATGAATTTTGGGAATTTTCTTTCCTTGAAAGATATATTTTAAAGGTTAGGGAGGAAAAAAAATCATCCCACATTATATGTCATGTTAATTTACTGATTTGCTCTCAGTTAAGAGATATTTAATAAAAATAACAGTCTTAATTCCAGTGTCTATCTATTTTCATATCTTCAAAACAGTAATGGGAAGGCTAATCCCTTCCCATAAATACAGTTAAGTTTGACAAGAAGAAATGTAATTTGAATTGAGAATTCTATCATATTCCTCAAGTATAGTAGACAAATTATCTCTTTGAACACGTCAAAAAAATAAAGGGGCATTTGTAAAAACGGAACCTCTTGCCCCCCTCGAATCATTTAACCATAAACCCACGTTGAATATGTACACATTAGGTATTTCTAATACACATGTTTTAAGTGTATCAATTGACAATATACCTTTAATGTTACCTTCTAATATTTTATAAATTGACAAAATAAACTGTCCGCTAATAATTTTGTTACTTCATCCATTTTCCATGCTACCAAAAATAAGTTAATCACTTTCATGCTTCTAACATAAAGCTGTTAAACTACAACCATGTCATGAAATTCCTATAATTGTTTATTTCTATTTTTAGTAATAGGTCATTCATTTTGAAAGTAATTCTGAATTATTACACATGGGATTATTTTAAACATAAGTGTTAGAGAGAACTTAAAAATGTGTTTATAGCAGAGGGAACATATAAACATATATAATGCATATATGAACATGTACAGAGACAATTTTATGCACAGTTTCTCCCCTGATATTGAATAGAGGGCAGCTTGGGAGAATATGTCACTTAAGATCAAACAAAAATGCAAATTATTCTAAAATATATGTTTTACGTATAAATTATAAACAAACACTGCTCCTCATGTATTGTCTGCAAAGGTAGGCACCTTGCTCCTAAAACAGACAATTTTTATCGTTAGCTATTACAGGAAGTATCATAGAATGTTTTACGTTAAAACCTTTACAGTTGATTATGTTTCAATAACGAAGACCAAGCAAGTTGACTGTGACCCAAAACACCTGCAGCAAGTCCAGTGGTCTGGCTCATTACAGCATTACAGAGCCAGTACATTACAGATTGAAAAAGAAAAAAGAAAAAAACGTTATTTGTAGTTAGAAACTAAAAACACAGGGTGAGGTTCAGGGTGCTCTAGCCAAAAAAACCCCTACTTCAGAGTGTTTTTCAAACTGCACCTTATCCTGTGAGGAACATTCAAATAATAATATGCCAACACAGAAGACAGACTGCTATTATGTTGTTAAAAGATCTTTCCTCTTGTTAAGATGCTTTTTCCACCCCAATGTAAAAATTGAGGAAACTTTTTACAATGCCTTTTGCTGTGTATTTTTTATGACTATAATCTTNTTTGCTTCTTTAAGATGGTGAATTTGTAACAAATTGCTATAGCACATAGTATTTAAAATAATTTAGAGACACAACAAGAACAGTGGAGGTTTTTCAATAGTTTTTAGTGCATAGGCACAGGAATGTAATTACGTTGATTTGAAAAGCCCAGATCG
>WAAD01011280.1:90217-130186 GCA_013389945.1 Fregata magnificens | reverse complement strand
GTTCCAAAATACATAATCCCAAATGTGCAAATAATATACCCTTTTTTTCACCACTGGACTTGCTGATGAAGGAAAGGTAGAATACACAGCGTATGACTTTCCAAAACCAAGTTTTGCTTTCTCCCTACCCCTGTTGACACAGAAAGTCCAGAGCAGAAAGAAATGCATCTGCCAGACTGTTTTCAGATTATCTTCTGCTTAATTTTAGAATCAGAAACTGGAAACACACACTATGTATCATCCCACTCAATTTCATAGGAAGATATGGTTTTGGTACATGAAAGCAGCCACTTACCCTTGCCATTTGTTCTGCCAACTGTAGTCGCCCATCTAGTTCACGTCGGATCTGGGCTGCTTGCTCATCTCCATTATCCAACTTGGATAGAGAACAAAAATAAAGTTAATGGTGAGAAATACGCACTATATTTCAACTTTATAGCAAGTAATGTAGTTAAAAACAAAATAGAAATGAATTGCATCCTTTTAGTCTTAAAATCAGTGAAACTCTAAGCAAATACATGGCTTTAAGTCCTAACAAGATGAAAGAAATGTAATGGCCACCAGTTACCCATGGCAGTCAGGGTCTCTGAAGGGTAGCAAGCATTCCCTTGAGTTTTTAACATTGAGGCTAAACAGAAGAAGCATTATTTCCTTATGAAAACAGCAGCTGAAAACATTTCTCCACGAAGGAGAAAACTGAACCAACAGACTGGCTTAGAAAATGTTTGCACAGAAATCTGCTCTTCGGTGCCATGAGTTCCTGTATAGGAATACATCAGTATAGGGAAAGAAAACTGTGTGGCTATGCTTTCTAAGTATGGTATTATTTCACTCATGTAGCTCTTTTCCCCAATATTGGCCAACTGCGCACATCAAGGCATATCCAATTTTTAAGCCTCCAGTATTTTCATACCTAGGGAATAGTCATGACTAAACATCTGACTTCAGTCGGGGAAGTAAGGGGGAAGGACATATCTCTGCACCTCAATAGAACAGCTGGGTCTCAACAGAAAAGAGACTCCCCAACTCATTTTTCACCTGTTTACTTGTTAAGGGTGACGGGGGGGAGAGGAGTGTAGGTGAAGTGGGGCTTCACCTCAACGCACTGACCTGCACGGCTGGTTAAGAGGAAGAAGCGTAATGCACCTGGAAAAGATCAGGCACAACTTTCCTTCTTACCTGAATAAAAGTCAAACAAGGACAAAGACAGTCCCAATGGACAGCTCTCTCTGACCTTAGGGCTAACCACAGACACGATGCGACATGCTGATACGACCCTAGTGCATTTGGTATGCAGCTAAGGTTTAAGCATACCTGAATTGCTCTTCACTAAAAAAAACTTAAACTGATTAGGGATGTGAACTGGCAAAAATTCGTTCTCTAATCAAATGACATCTTCAACTAAAGAACACACAATTAGTTTGGTAAATGACTGATTACATTATACTAAGTTTTTTAAGTAAGACCCCTGTTCAGCGCATCAGGCCAAATACGTAAGACCATCTCCTTTGCAACGGTCCTCAGCTAAATCCAGCAGATCTTATTGAACCAAGGCGCTCTTGAAATTAGGCATTTTTTCTTTCAAAATCCAGTTTAAAAAAAGGAATAATTAAAAATACACTACTCAGTGCTTACAGGTCAATTACAGCATTATGTATAATGCAAATCTGACCACATTTAGTAAGATGATGAAAAGTTTTCCACTGCTAGCATGGAAGCGATGACAGAACATGCAATCTGTCACCTGTGCAATCTGGTGTCTCACAAGATCCTTGCAGGAACTGATCCAGACTACCAGAAAGCAAGAGAACAAAACCTGACGGCATCCCTAAAAGAGGCTCAAATTTAAATCAGAGAGTAGAAGATAGATCATGTTGCAGACCGGAAGGGTCCTCCCGCTAAGTGTGTCTGTAAATCTGCTCCTAGTTTGACTCTAAGCATAAATGGCAAGAGCGTCCTCAATGAAAGCAAGTATTTTAGGCTTCCAGAATACAATTACAGTATTTCAAACAAATTCCCAAATTTGTATTCTTCCATTTCTTAACAGAGTAAGAAACTGCTTATTGAACTTGTGAGCAAGAATATTTCTAACTTCTATCATCCTTTGTATTATAACCACATAATTTTTGCAATTATTTTTGTTTAATCAGTATGAAAGTCAGTCTAATACGAAAACCAATTTTGTTTTCCTTTTTGGGCTAAGAGGAGGTCAATATTATTTTAACAATATATCCCATGACAGTCAATTGCTTGAAAAATATCTGCTTGAAGGTGATTTTGATGACTGAATTTTGATTTCTGCAAAAAGGAGGGTGTGGGAGAGCAGAACGAAGCTAAAACTTTTTCCTGTGTCAAGGCACAACTTAAATGACTGCCTCTATTACTAACGCATTTGAAGAGGCAAAAGCTTTTGTTTAAAGACTGATATTTAGTTATTTTTCCATTTTAAAAACACATGAAATTATCATTTAAGTTAATGAAGGTGTAACCTGGTTTTGTAAATCTTAACATTTTTTCCTTAACTATGCACTGGTTCCCATTATCTGTTTGTACTTGAATACTTAAAAATGTGCTGACTTCCCCACTTACTTACTTATTTTTAAACCTCAGCCTTCTTCCTGCAATACTTATACATTTTAATGGTTTTGTTAATGTATGTATGTAATGATGTTTTGTAAGGTATGGAAAGAAGCTGAAGACGTGAAACACCAAAGAATGCGGCTTTGCTTACAGAAAAGAGCCAAGGCAAGAATGACTGGTAGGTCATTCACAGCTATCCTAATAAGAAGCTAAGTTGTTGATGGTAGCATTTTTGGAGTATGCAAAATGAAGTGACAATGAGAAAAACAGTTACTTTGATATCATGTTCCATGCAAGTTCATTTTCCTTATTTTATTCTCAATTCAACAAAATGCAGGAAAAACAACTTTGCAAGCAAAGCAGTCAGCTATTATGAATGTGTAATCAATCATACTTTATATATCTACTGAATCTGAAGTGACAACAGTAAGACTGAGTAGATTCTGAAAATGCAGGTGGCATTTGCAATTTGAGTTGTGTCCACTTTTTTACATAGGGAAGACACTTGATACAACCCACCATACGAGTGGGAAGCGGTAACAAGGGTTAACATTAAGTGTACCCTTTTCCTTAATTCCTTATTCATGGATCAAACCCGTACCCAAGACATCTGTCGAATACACAGTTATGACAACCATTGCAGTAACTTTCAAACTGTTAAACAAAAAACAGAAAAGCATGAGACACTATGGACAGAAATTAATATAAATGTAACATTGTAGAATAGCAACTCAGATTCTTCTCAGTATTGTGACAGAAATTTCATTAAAAAATCCACTAATTGGTAATCACTTAAGTCTCAACGAAAGGGTTTTTGTTGCTTTTTTTTTTAAAGAATAATTGGCATTTACATGGCATCACATAATGCTTCCCACCTTTATGAAGGCAGGTTTTTTAAAAAAATTTATAACCTTAGAGATTATTTTAAAAGAGGGTACGTATAAATTCCATTTAATAAAAACATTTCAGCTTTCTGCAATGGTAGTAATTATACACCATGGCTATTTACTGACTGCACCAACACTAGAGATGCTCCTCATGTTGCTTAAACCTCACAAAACCGATTAGTCAGTATTTTAGCAGCAGGGGACCTCACTACAGAAGACTCTACAGACAGCAGAGACCTGTTTTCAGTATAAAATACATTAGAAGTCCTGACCAAACAAACCAATGTTTCCCGTAAATGCCATATATCTGGCCCCCAAAACTTGTAAAACCTAGGCAAAGACAATGACTCCCCTTTTGAGGGCTAGTTAATTCAGTAGGAAAATTCCCAACCGAGCAAGAGTATGAATAAGACAGCTGTGTCACTTGTGCCCTTTCTTTTTGCAAAGATGATTACATGGATTTTAAAAGCTTCTTCAGAAAAATCAGTAGTTATGAATGACTACGCTTCGGTGAATAAGAAGCTACTTTTTATTAAAAGTGGTAGCTCATAATCTTTTTTTCCCCAGTGGTGTTATATAAAAACAGCTTTCTAAAATAAACCTGCCACTGTTAGACATCAAGCTATTCATTCAAAAACGTTTTTATTCATTAATGCTTGAAGTTGCCTTTATTTTTTCTCACTCTGAAAAGGGCAATCATTTTATTACAAACTTCTTTATTAGTAGAGATGGAGTGGGAACATCCTCAATATGCAAGTTGCCCAACAATTCTTATAAAGGATGTTTTCAGTTGCTTGTATGTGTCAACTTCTATAAGACAGACTGAAGTTTTCTACTCCAAATTTCTGCTTGAACAGTTTCAACCAAAACACTCCATTGCTTCTGAAGAGGCCAGGGAAGACAATACACTGCTTTATCCATAATAAGAAAAATGGTGACCATCTTGTCAAAGAGCTCTCGCACCACCTTGCTTTGAAGTAAGGATCTGAAATTTAGTGGGGCCCCATCTGTGAAAATCAGCTCAACTCTGGCCAAGTTATGAACCTTTGAAAAATGAAGCCACTACCAGAGGCTAAATCAGATTTAGCATTCAGACTCATCTTCAGGTCGTGCTGCTGTCTGTCTTGAATATGCATGGAGTCTATGCTCCTCAGATTATTTGCTCATTTAAGAAAGACTGTAAGCTTATCAGAGTTAAAAATCACTATTGGGATCAACAGTATAATATCTTGCTTGACAAACTGTTGTTTAATTTGTGTGCCTAAACAGCACAGAAGAGAAATACGTATGAATGAATTAATGTTTATATATTTTAAAAGGTTGGAAAAGACTGCATACTTTTCGATTCCTATGTAAATCACAACTTTTTTAAAAAAATACTACTTAAAAGGCTGTAAAATATTTGTGTATTTTGGTGCAAAAGAAAAATGGTACACTGGCAGAAAATCTAGTTAACGTAAAAAAGGTACTAATGCTGCCAAGAGGTACTGCACTAAAGCCCATAGCACTCGTTTGCATTCCTCTACATACAAAGTAAGTCAAATATCCTTTGCCCAAGAAACAAGACCAGTTTGAGTATGGATGAATACTGAATGACCTGCTGCAAGTTATTGTTCTTTACATTCACAAGTGCTCAAACTAACTGATAGTTCCTCCAAGTGACTATTTTATTAATGTTTGGTTAGCTTCCCTGTAGCTTTCTAATTCACAGTAACATCAACGTGAACTTCTATCTATGTGCTGGTTTTGGCTGGGATAGAGTTAATTTGCTTCACAGTAGCTAGTATGGGGCCATGTTTTGGATTTCTGCTGGAAACAGTGTCGATAACACAGGGATGTTTTAGTTACTGCTGAGCAGGGCTTACACAGAGTCGACGCCTTTTCTGTTTCTCACCCCACCCCACCAGCGAGTAGGCTGGGGGTGCACAAGAAGTTGGGACAGCTGACCCCAGCTGACCACAGAGATATTCCATACCATATGATGTCATGCTGACCATGTAAAGCTGGGGGAAGAAGAAGGAAGGGGGGGACATTCGGAGTGATGGCCTTTGTCTTCCCAAGTCACCGTTACGCGTGATGGAGCCCTGCTTTCCTGGAGATGGCTGAACACCTGCCTGCCGATGGGAAGCAGTGAATAAATTCCTTGTTTTGCTTGGCTTGCATGCATGGCTTTTGCTTTACCTATTAAACTGTCTTTACCTCCACACATGAGTTTTCTCACTCTGATTCACCCTGAATCTGAAACCCTTCTGATTCTCTCCCCCATCCCACTGGGGGGAGTGAGCGAGCGGCTGTGTGGGGCTTAGTTGCCAGCTGGGGTTAAACCACGACAATTTACCTGCCCATAGCAATATAAATTTCTCTACATTTAATGACTAAATTGACAGTTCACATATCTTAGGACTTGCTCTTATTTCTGCAACACAAAACCAAAGTCTTTTCACTCTGTGTGACAGTAATGGTCATTTTTTCTTTATAACCACTTTTTGCCACACGTAACCAAGTCTGGGCCCTGCTGAGCTGACAGGTTATTTGTGGATGCCCACGTGAGGTAACCTGCAGGGTCCATCCCTGACTACTGTCTGACAGCCAAGGCAAAAACTGTCAACATACACCAAATGGAGTAAAGGGCTTGGATTAAAAGTGTTGTGATTATATAATGCTGAAAAAAATGGATTTCTGGGGGTAACTAATGGCATTCAGCAGCAAGGCTGGAAGAGAAAGCGAACGCCAGAGAAGTCCTAGTGCTCAATTTTGATTGTCAATCAAGGAAGCAGCAAGCAGGCAGTAGGTGTAGGAGATGCAAATACCAGCATTTTTCAGACTGTTGTCCTTGTTACTCTTATCTCTGACTCTAAAAAAAGGAGTTTTGCTTCAGACAGACCTGCTGCCTCTAAGACCCACAGGATTTCTTCCCGTTCGTATCTTTACACAGGTGGAGTTGCTCTAAAGGAACAGACTGGGAAGAGATTAAAGGTGTCTGCAATTCTTGGCAGCATTAAGGAGCTGCCGTGCGCTGAACACAAACAGCCTGTGGAGATTCCCGAAGTTTCCCAAGCTTAGCAGCTACATATGTAAAAGTAGGAGAACCACCAACTTCCAAATCAGGCTGAAAACAGAGCGCTCAACTCCAGTCTATGACAGCAGACACTTTTGGATGTGAATTCAACAGGACTTAACTTCTGAAGAACAAAGTTGTGACTGAAGTAAATTGCTTCCACTTCCTATAGGAGGAAAAAACCAGATTTGATTAAAGGGCAGGACATGTGAAGCTTTCTAAATGGCTTCTGCTGGACCTTTTCATAAATCTTCTGCCCCCTGCTTCACAGCAAGAAAGACACAGCTGTAAAAAGAAAGAAAATGTAGTCACTCCTCTATTTCAGAGGAGGTTATGCTGTTTAGCATCAATTTTAAAATCTTTTCTGTTCCTTGTATATAGATTATACAGTGGATTAATTCAGATTCATAAAACAGATTAATAAAATGGTATTTAAAAACTCTCGTGTTCTCTGCACCCTGCAAAATCCCTATCATGTATCATGCAAATGGCTATGCTGATGGCTGACCCTGCCTGTGTGGTGGTGAAATCCTGTGGATTTCACACAGAACTCTGCAAAAGAAAAACTTTAAAAACTCAGTTCCTAAATCTTCGTATCCCCTCTTCCCAACTTGCTCCTTTTCCCAATCAACACACACAAACAACAAAAAATTGCTACATTGGGCAAATAAAACTCAGAGATGGGCAAATAAACTTTGCTTCTGTGTTGCACAAGCTCTAAGTGAAACATAAGAGAAAGAATGTTAGAGAGAGAAAATCTGTTAATGATTAAAATAAAGGGGGGAAAAAAGCACCGATGTTTGTAATTATTTGTCTTCTGGAATATCAGTATACATATTTTCAGCTAATTCTAAGTCGAAAGACAAAGTCAGCAACCACTGAAAGCATTTCTACTTTTCAGTCTGCTTACAGCAAGTAGACTTGTAAAAGCTTTCAGGTCCAAAGCCTGTATGAGGTGTTCTAACAACATTTCACAATGCACCATCAGGCCTCACAGCCTTTTCTTATCGATTTTGCTCTAACAGAACGCAACAAGATTGCCTTTCAGACAACTAGCCAAGCTGATCACTCAGTTTTCCTGCAACACAGGGCCAGCAAAAAGCTCAAACATCAGTTTAAATTAATTTAATACAAATTCCTACTGACAACTATAATTTTTTCTCTTTTTTTTTGGGGGGGGGAGAGCAACAGTTTTACAATAATGTAAACATCAAAATTAGGATGGAGATAGCACCGATGAACAGAGCAGGCAATTAGCAGATCACTTTCTCTGTAGCCAATATTGTTAACAAGTAAAAACGCAGATGAGGTTTAACAAGGCCAAGTTGAGGTTTAACAAAGCCAAGTGCTGGGTCCTGCACTTTGGTCACAACAACCCCATGCAATGCTACAGGCTTGGGGAAGAGTGGCTGGAGAGCTGCCCGGCGGAAAAGGACCTGGGGGTGCTCATTAACAGCCGGCTGAACATGAGCCCACAGTGTGCCCAGGTGGCCAAGAAGGCCAACAGCATCCTGGCTTGCATCAGGAATAGTGTGGCCAGCAGGAGTAGGGAAGTGATCGTGCCCCTGTACTCGGCACTGGTGAGGCCGCACCTCGAGTACTGTGTTCAGTTTTGGGCCCCTCACTACAAGAAGGACACTGAGGTGCTGGAGCGTGTCCAGAGAAGGGCAACGAATCTGGTGAAGGGTCTAGAAAACAAGTCTTATGAGGAGCGGCTGAGAGAACTGGGGCTGTTTAGTTTGGAGAAGAGAAGGCTGAGGGGAGACCTTATCGCTCTCTACAACTACCTGAAGGGAGGTTGTAGTGAAGCAGGTGTTGGACTCTTCTCCCAAGAAACTAGCGATAGGACGAGAGGGAATGGCCTCAAGTTGCATCAGGGGAGGTTTAGATTGGACATCAGGAAGAATTTCTTTACCAAAAGAGTGGTTAGGCATTGGAACAGGCTGCCCAGAGAGGTGGTGGAGTTGTCAACCCTGGAGGCGTTCAAAAAAGGTGTAGACGTGGCACTCCAGGGCCTAGTTTAGGAGTTAGTTGATGGTTGGACTTGATGATCTTAGAGGTCTTTTCCAACCTTAATGATTCTATGATTCTATGATTCTATAAAGAGCAAAGCCAGTCAACAGTCAAATATTCTACACCGGCTTCAGCTGGATTAAAAAAAAAAATAAAATCAATGTTTTCAAAAGCTGTGCCTGAGTACCTTCAAGGAGTCCATTAGATATAACACCTCAAAATTTTCTTACAAGCTCTATACAACCCCAGAAGCTCAAAAAATTCATGCACAATCTCAGCTGGTGAGAGGTTTTGGTCTCTGAAATATTTTTATAAAGCTCTGGACATGCTTATGTCATTTCAATGTTGACTTGTATATGTATGACTGATTAAGGTCGCAGAAGATATAATTTATACTAATTGTTTGTACTAATTAATTATACTGATTATACATTGATTTGTAAAAAATGGTTATCATAAAAACATTAAAAACAAACAAAAACATAAAGTCAAGATTAATTAATTCAATGAAACAAAACAATTTCAAAGCTCACAAAAACAAAAGTGAAAACTACACAATTTTAAAATCTTGGACTTTTTTTCAATCTGCCATTGGATGGCTTTCCATTCACTTTGGCAGTTTCCAAAATAATCAAAGCTGAGACTTTGCGTCCTGGTTTTGACTGGGATAGAGTTAATTTTCTTCCCAGTAGCTGGTATAGTGCTGTTTTGGATTTAGCATGTGAATAATGTTGATAACACATTGATGTTTTAGCTGTTGCTAAGCAGTGCTTATACTAAGTCAACGACTTTTCAGCTTCCCATGCTCTGCCAGGTGCACAAGAAGCTGGGAGGGGGCACAGCCAGGACAGCTGACCCAAACTGGCCAAAGGGCTATTTCATACCATATGACGTCATGCTCAGTATATAAACTGGGGGGAGTTGGCCAGTGTGCAGCGATCGCTGCTTGGGGACTGGCTGGGTGTCAGTTAGTGGGTGGTGAGCAATTGCATCGTGCATCACTTGCTTTGTATATTCTTTTATCATTATTATTATTACTACTATTTTATTTTATTTCAATTATTAAACTGTTCTTATTTCAACCCACGAGTTTTTTTTTTTCCACTTTTACTCTTCTGATTCTTTCCCTCATTCCACCAGGGGGGAGTGAGCGAGCAGTTGTGTGGTGCTCAGTTGCCGGCTGGGATTAAAACACAACACTTTGATACGGCATTTCCTTACATTCAAGCTTTGAAAACATCAGAAAGGCAGATTCGAGAGTTTCAGTACCAGCTGAAAAGTTCTCTTACAAATAGATTTCAGATTCAGGGACTACCAATACCAAAACACCCAGGAAAACCTTCAATGAGACTTAAAAATGAACAGGAAAGGAAGCACATATAGTATTCAAGCCAATCATGTTTAGGAGGCATGGTGGTGTTGGGTTGATGGTTGGCCTTGATGATCTTAGAGGTCTTTTCCAACCTTAATGATTCTATAAAGGGAACAGTTAAAAAAGTGTATTAAGCCCACTCAAAACTTAACATAAAATATATGTTCATAGGTCAAACTTTCAGTGTAAGTAGCCAACACTGTGAGAGGACATTTGAATTAAATACACACCATGTATTACTGAGAAAATCTCTAGCAAGAAATAGTTTATTTTACACCGCAATGTACAGATGTACAATGCAACTTCATTCAATGACTGTTTCTCTAACAATCATCTTTCGTATGTGACTGCTATTAACCTTTTAGAGAAACTGTAACAAGTTAAATGCCTTTTATGAACAGCTAACTTGATTAAACTCGCCAGACAACCTTAGTCAAAATCATATGTCCCAAATGGGAAAGAATAATCCAATCTTTAAAAACATGAGCTTCAAAGGATTCTTCAAATGCAACATATATCCTCTGTTTAATATTATCTTTACTGAAGAAAATCGAAAAATAAATTAATGGTTCAAAATTCGTCCTAGCCCAAATTAACATGTAGGCCTCAGTATTTCATTGCATATTTTCATACTGACTGGAACTGATACTTTGTGAACACGACACTTGGAAAAGTAGTGCAAATGTGTTTGCGTAATAAAGAATGAGGTTTTTGTTTGCCTATTTGGATTTGAACAGACCCCAGCATTCTGTTTATCTACATAAAACTAGAGGAGAGAGTAAGGCTTCCCAGCCAGGATTTTCACTAATTTATACACATGGGCTTTTCCACAACACACTGCCACAGAATCACTGAATCACCAAATGGTTGGGGTTGGAAGGGACATCTTGCCCAACCCCCCTGCTTGAGCAGGTTCACCTAGACCAGGGTTCTGCATCGATTGCCCAAATGAAACATTTTTTCCATTTTATTTTAGATCACAGATCTGAAATTAAAATTGGTGGTCTGCTAACCTAAATTCCAAGAGTTAAAAGATCTGTCTCTCTTCTTGGCCAAATCTTAACATGTGGTTAGCAAATAAATAAATAAAATTCAATAATGCACACAAATCACCTTTTTGCCTGGGTGTTTGGATGATAACATTTGAAGAAAGTCTGCTAAGCCCTCATATTTACAGAGGAAATCTGTCACAATACCGAGTCTGCTACTAGTTTTTCCTCTGATTTAATGCAAAGATAGAAGTTGAAGCTTTATTTGGTTCACAGAGGCTGTTAATTATGCAATGTGGGGTTTTAGTGAAAAAGATACACTGACCTAGATACAAATATTTTAAATATTCATTTATGCACAGCAGTCTGATTAGGCATCAAGGAAAGAAAAATCAGAGAGCAGGTACTTAGACTGTTAATGCTTTGTCTTTAGCTAGTGTTTCTTGGATTGTATTTTTATGATAGCAGTTCTCTGTAAGTATTAGAGACTCTTTGCATAGCCTTAGAATTATTATATTACTTGGACCTTACTACCAGCAGATTCTGAGAGGGAAAAACACATTAAAGATTAAATTAAAAAAGAAAACTCCAACATTAAAAAACACCAGAGTTTTATTTTATTCACTGTAGAAATGGTTTTTCATTTCATATCAGTGTTGATACACTGTCACAAGCTTGTCCATAAATGCTGTGATTCTGGTGCTCTTCTGACTTTCCCTGCAGTGAAGAGAATCAAGACATATCAATTTTATGAACTGTATAAACACGGATGTATATGTACACTGATTAGAATATTGACCAAGAACAGTTTCACTACATTGATGCCCTTTTCTGCAACAAGCTCTTCAGTCTTGCTTCTTGCTCAGTTTCCTTGAACATTCACTTCAAATTATTTTTGTAGCAGAGGCTCTATTCTATAAAGCCAAGTCCCAGAATTGCAAACCATGCCTCTTTCTCCAGTTGTGTTTTGGTCTTGGCTGTAGCTCCACTTGTCTTCATAATGCAACTACAACCCACTTGTTACACAAATGGTGGCCCCTACTCAAAGAGACTAGATTAAAAAAAGCAGGAAATTTAAGTATCCCTCTAGTTGTACATATCTAGTGGCCACCGCGGACAGTGAAAATAGTACACATGTAACCCTTTGCATGATTCTTGCTTGTCTGTTGTCAAAGAGTGGTTCATATCCCACAGAACTTATCCTGATGCAGGCTTCAAAGTAATATGGCTGTTGCTTTCACAAGCATTATCTTCATGCACTTTCCACTAGATAAACCATCAAGATTTAAATAATAAAACTAAAAGCAATTCAATTAGTTTATCCCATTTTTACCTGTATTGCATTTATAAATTGTTCAAAAAAAAGTCCAAGAAGAATCTATTTACTTTAAGCTTAATGCAAGCCAAGACCCTTGGCTTTCCCAAGGAAACGATGGGTAGAGATGCAATAAAGCCTGCATAAAACAAGACAGATTATTTGTTTTAAAGCTTAAAAGCATATACAGACAATCGAAAGAAACTGAGGCTAGCAAACTGATAGAACATTTAGTTTACGTAAGGCATTCTACCGCTACAAATCAGTCCTACAAGAATTTTAAAAAAGAAAGAATTATAAATCGTGCTTTATTCTAAATTGCTCGCTTTACAAACCACTGGTTTACATCTTTTTTTTGGCATTTTGACCAATCTCATATAATGATGCTATTCTTCAAATAATAAAATATATAATTATATATGTATAATTCCTGTTTCATCCCCCAAATTTTAAAGGAAATACCTTCCTATATTCTCTCTGGATTATACAATCATCTTGCATGTGACAGACATAAGAAACACCCTGTTAGATCAGACATATAGTCCCATCCAGCCCAGAACTGTGTGTATGACAGTGACAGCTGCCGAAGTTACTTAGGGGAAATGCTGGAGCTCGGTTATTCTCTGAAGTGCATTACTCTAATGATAGTTGTGGAGCCCAAGGAACACAGAGGGATGTTAGAGGGTACATCCATGCCTAGTCCTATTAGCATCAATTTATGGACCTGTTCTCCAGGAACTTGTCCAAACCCTTCTGAACCTTCCGCTGCTGTCTGCCCTCATTGCTCCCCATGACAAAATGTTCTGGAAGTTCTCCAAAAGTCAGACAAGGAAGTGTTGCATCCATTTTAAATCTCCCACAACCTTCCTCGCATGTCCCAGTTTCTAGTGGTGTGGCATTTCGTGAGTGAAGGTACACATTCACCTTGGCCGCTGCCTTCATAACTTTGTAAACCTCAGCCATACTCCGCCCGTCAACCTTCTCACCTCCAGACTGAAGAGCTTCAGCCCTTTCAGTCTCTCCTTGAAAGGTGGCTCTTCCATGACTTTCAATGCCACCCTCTAGTCCTCATTGACCTCCTCTATATCCCTGAGATGGGGAGACCAAAGCTGCACAAAATACTCAACCTATGGGCATAAGAAGGTTATATACAGCAGGAAAACAATGATACTGTTGCACATGGAACTAATTACTTTACCACAGGGAAACCCAAAGTGTCTTTTTCGAGTTGTAACTGCCCATGCTCAGTTCAGCGTCCTATGAGTGTGCGCTAGTATATTTCTCCTCTGATGTATTACCTTTGTTTAGCTACATTAGAGCTTATCTGCCACCCTTTTGCCCATGCAGTTTTGTGAGGTCCTTCTGGAGTTCCCTGCAACTAGAGCAACATTAGAGTATCCAAAGCAGTTTAGTATCATCTGTAAACTCTGAGATTTCCCTTACACTGCCTTCTCCAGGACGTTCATGAAGATGTTGAATAAAGATGCAACACTTCTCCTAAATAGATTTAATCAGATAGAAACCACACTTAAACTCTCTAGGAATCAATCAAAAGGAAAACAAAAGAAACCTTCCCCCTAAACCTCCTTCTAAAACATCAAGACTGCACCATAAAAACACTACCATCAGGCCTTGGATATTTACTACAGAAGTGGCCATTCAGAAAAAAGTGTCATGGGCTGATGACAAGTCAGCTCATTGGCTGTTTAAGAACAGCACTGTTTTTAAAACAAGTATTAACATTAAACTCCAGAAGCCACTTTAGGATGAATAGAATCACATTAGGATCCATATTAGTGGCTCAATAGCGGACTATAGAAGAGAAAAAAAAGTTAGCACACCTCAAAAGTGTCACTACAAGCAATGGAAATTTCTGCCTCTCATTCTCTTGGCATTTGTCACAATTGCACAGATCAACAGCCAAAACCCAGGTTTGTCCTTCTTTCTGGTCGAGACTACAATATTCAACCACCCCTACTGGACAGGATGAAAACCCGAGGAAAGCATGTTGTGCTGAGAGAGACAGAAGGAGAATAATGGCAGGTTCTTACTATTTACAGTTCTAATCACTCTAAATATTAAGAAGGTAAATCAAGGATGTGGATGTAAAGCATCATTCTTTTATTAACAGGAATGGAAAAATTAAGATCTGTAATATGTCATACTGTAAACATATTTTATCTAACTGTATCCTGCTCTTCACATCCAGCTATTGGAGTTTGGGGATGCTGTCAAGACAGACTCTACACACTCATCGCAGCACTGTGTCTTCCACAATGTAAAAGTCAAACTCTTCAGTTGTTGCTAACTATGCAAAATGCCTTCCACCCCAACTTTGCAACCACAAAATTATAAATATCCACACACAAAAGAGTTTAACTTTTATTTATTTTCTGCTCAAGTCTTTGTATTGTTATTTGTATGGGTGTTCTTCCTACAGCTAGGCAGTGAAAAAGCATCAGAGCTATGCATAGAGCCTATTGTACCATCCAAATAAGGAATCTTTTAAGTCAGAAACCTAGGGTCCCTAGGTAATCAACAGAGAGACAGAGAGGCCTCCAGAGAGTTATTAAAAGCACTTAAGCAGTTATGTACATGCCTACCATAAATACTGTGGAGGTCCCAACTGCACTAGTAATCTCTTCTAAGATGGTCAAAGAAATGGGTGTTCTTATTCTCCCTCTCACCTTCCCCCGGATCCTGCTGAAATAGATATTGGCTGTCTCTTTCAATACAAGTTGCTTTCAGGTTCTGGCTAGGGAATACCCTCCCACATCCACCCTAACCAGGAAGTGATGGGCCTTAAAAGAGCTATGACTCATGTCCTGATCCTCCTCTAGAAAAACCCTTCCGCCCTCCTCTTCTCCCACCACCTGCACAGAGATTACCCATATCCAAGACAACCCAAAGATTAGCATGCAAACCTTGTTGGTATATGCATATTTATGTCCTATAATACTAAATGGGCTCACAGTGTTTTATATTTTCCTAAAATTATCCTTGCTTCAGAAGGAAATCCCCTCTCTTTTTGCTTATCCTCCTCATTCTCCAAAAATATCATGCAGAATGTTTTCTTGCCTTATTAATCACTGATTAGATTTTCTTTGGAGTGTTGAAACCAAAGGGAATATATGCAATTAGGGCAATAAATGTTAATGAGCATTGCATTAAGTAAGCAAAACCACCTTGAATGTCATGCCAATATTTTTCCCTAAATAATTTTATGTGGCTGACTTAACTAGATAGAAAACTTAAAATTCAGGCTGACAACTCACAACTGAAGCACTGATTTACCACAGATTTTCAAAAAACTGTATATGATGTTGCTTTCAAAATGCACCATGAAAAAACCCCACCCCAGACCAAAACATTCAGTTGGATATAAACAGTTCTTCTTTCAAATAGGCAAGATCTTTCTATTTAGTTGAAAGTCTGCATTTGTATTTAAATATATACAATATCTGAGCATTTTAATAATATTTTTTAAAAACAGCTAAGAATTTCTTCAAGTAAAACTATTTAAGAAAATCACTGGATAGAAAGATATACTATTGAAGGTGTTTGTAAATATGATGGGGAGAAGCCAGATGACGACAGAAATGGAATCCCATTTTCTCCCTTTCTGTTCAGTACTGTAGCAGCAGCTGGAGAATGTTCTGTATTGCTACCTTTTTCTAGAAGTCAGTGGTATTAGTGTACATACCTATCCATAAAAATAAAAATCCCAAATAGTTGAGTAAGGACTGAAAAATAGATGCAATCTAGAGGTTAATGTATAAGAAGGCAACCTTCATCTACAGATTTGTGTTGCAACATGAAAAACTGACTTCCATATCTATGAAGGTTCTGTTTGAAAATCCTCCCCTGGCTGGGGCATGTAGAAAGCTCTCTTCTCCATGTGTATACTCTAGATACACAATAAGATGTGACCAGCTGTCCTCCTTGACGGAGAACTGTAACCTGCTACTTCGATCAAGCAACCTGTTTACACAGTACTCCAAGAAACCTTTCTAAGTTCTTTCCTTACATCAAATTTATTTCAAATCAGCAGATAGGTTGAAAAATTTCTAAGGTGACCACAAGCCAGATCTTCACCAACTCTCTACTCCATTCATTCCCAAAAGCAAGGAGTTCTGTGGACTGTATTAATCAAATTGTTTTCATTTTCCTACCACTCTTCATGTTCAGGACTAATAATGAGTATAACAGGACTCTTGGCTGCAAATTGAGAGTAAGAAAGAGCTCATGTTTGGAGTGAAGTCCAAAAGAAAACATATTACAGACCTTCAGTCTATGTTCTGTTTACTTAATGATCAGGAAAAAGACCTTAAGAAGGAAATTGAAAAATATTGCTTAAGAGCATGTGGCTAGTAGGTCCTTAACATGGGGAACATTTTTTTTGTGATGCAAGAAAAGAGCCAACATCTGTTTTACATTACAATCAACTGTTACTCTACCAGAAGAAGACTTTGTAATCAGAAAATTCCCATGTTTACAAAACAACTTCATTCGTAACATTTATCTTAGAAAATAGGTCAGAGAACACCTCGTACATCAGTTATCCCAAAAGAAGCACGAATCCTGTTTAGCTCAGCCTAGAAACGTAATTCTCCAACTTTCTAGAAAGCATCTCTAGTGACAAAGACTCTATATGCTCTCTAAGCTGCTAACTCTAGTTAAATGCTAGTCCAGTATTTAAGAAGCCTCACACAGAGTTCAGTGGAATAGCAAGGAAGGGTCTACTTGATACTACTCTCTAGGTTCCATTGCTCGGTCACTGACTGTAACAAGTGTTTGATACCTAGCAAACATATAAACAGTAATATGTAGGTGTTTGCATCAAGAACTGTGTACCATTGTCAGCACCTCCTATCAACATTCTCTTCATTTTTCTTCGAAGTACAAGACACAGCACTATAGAAACATTGGTTAGACAGGCAATTTTGAGGTTATTAGGTCCAGCCTACTACTTGGTAACAGTAGATAAGTCAGCTGTGGCTATGTCAAGCCAAGTTCTGAAAACCTCCAAGATGGAGATTCCACAGCTTCTCTGGCTGACATGTTCCTTTGCTCCACTACCTTCACACTGAAGTTTTCCTCTAATGATCATTCTGAATCTCCTAAGTCACAGCCTGTGACAGTTAACTCTTGTTGTACCATCTGCTACTACACAGTAATACCTCCATCATCTTTGCTTTTGAAACGTCCCTCTGAGTTGCTTGTGGTAGGCTGCTATTAGACCACCCATTAGACTCCTCTTTGCCAGGCTACACAAAAGTCCAGCCCCCCACACCACGGCCAGGCAGAGAGAAAAAAAAACTCCTTCAGTTTCCTACCTATGCTTCTTCTAATGTAGCCCAGCATTCTCTCATCTGTAATTAAAGGACATTTTTTGCTCTTACTCAACCTGTCATCTGTCCTGCACACCCCTGACCCCCCATGCCATGCCATGCTTTTCAGCAGGGCTGCAACTCAACCAGTTGGTTCTTAGCCAATAATCATGGCCAATTACCCTGCCCAAGATACAGAACCTTCTGCTTCTTCTTGATGAACTTCATGAGGTTTCTGTTAGCTTAATGCTCAAGATCACCCTTAACCATTCAGCATGCCAGCAGCATCACCCTCCCCTTCAGTTTAGTACTGTCCACAAATTCGCTGAAGAGACATTTTGTCTTATCATCCAAGCTGTCAATAAAAATACTTAACAAGACTAAACTCTGGAGTACTGTGTTCCCAGCTACCAACTGAGGTTTTAAACGACTGCCTACCACCCTTTCAGCATAGCGACCTAGCCAATTTTCAAGCCCTCTAACAGACAACTTCTCCAGACCATAATTCCATACAAATGTGAACGAGGTGGACGATGATGTTAGAAGCCCTACTGAAGTCAAGGTACATTACCATCCACTGCTCTCCTTATTAACATAGCTAGTCGTTTCATGAAAGAAAGCAGTCAGGTTGGTCAGGCATGATTTGCTCTTGGTATCCATGTAAACAAACAACAATTACTTTTATGCATGTGAAAATGGATTGCAAGGGGTTTTGCTCTGCAGTCTTTCTAGGGACTAAGGTAATACCTATAATTCTCAAATTTTCCATACAACAGTATGGTTTGTTCCTGAGCTCTTAATATGTTTTCTTAAGAAATCAGCCAACTCCTGGGCTCTCCTTTTCTCCACATGGCAGCTTCTCCAGCTTCTGCAAGCATACAGCAATCTGCATAGCAATTCTTTAAATAGAGGGTAAGTTCACAGCTTACCTTCTCAGCCTTCCTCCAACTCCTGAACTGTCAACTGGTAACTTCTGCAGCCCAGATGCAACCTGTGGTCATGTTCACCCCCAACTCTTCCCTGTTTGTGAGCAGCAGGTCAAATAGAGCACTAATCCCAACTGCTCCTTTTGCATTTGTGTTCAGAAATTATCACCAACACAGTCTAGAAACTTCCTTGATTGTTTGCACAATGCCATGTTACCCTCCCAGCCATTTGGTGGCAGGTGTCTGAAATCCACCACAAGGATGGCCATGAGGCCTGGCATTGGGAGACTTCTATTAATTGTTTGTAGATAGCGTCATCCTCTTTTTCAGGTGGTCATTAACTGACCATCACCACATCATTACCAACATTACCTTCCCTTCTGGTATTGACCCAGAGATGGGACTCATTGTTTGTTGTCCAAATAGCGTAGACACTATAGGGTAGGCATTAGTGTAGACACATTTATGAATGCTCTCCTTTCTGAGAAGGAACGTTATTGCCTCCCTTGTAGCCTTCTACCACACATATCTTCTCCACATGCATTGCTTTCTCATTTAACCCCGAGATTAACTCCCTATCATCTAACAAACCCAGTTTAAAATCCATGTTAGGTTAGCAATCCTGTCCACAAACATGCCCATGCTTTTTTGTCAGATTCATTCTATCACTTCTTACTAGTTTTTCTCAAAACAAGGTGCCACAACCAAAGGTCAAAGCCTCACTGATGACATCAATTATGCAGGTTGGATGTGTCACCCTGGGCCACCTTTGCTCTCAGAGTCTTACAGTCACCTTTGATCTCCTCACGGTCACGTCACTGGTGCTCTCACAGACAAGCAGCAAGGGGCAGTAGCTGGAAGGCTAGACGGGCCTCAGCAATCTCTCTGCAACATCACAGATCCAGGCTAGAAGCGAGAAAAAAGGCATGGCTAGCCAATGGGTGCTTTTGTCCTGGACAGGGTGGGTCACCAAACACTAACACTTTTGTGTTTAGTTGTCGGTTGCTTCCTCTTTGGTCCCAATCCCATGACCTGAGGTATCCAACATGCATTCTTCCCACAACAGGACTCACTCATCCTCCTCTGCTGCCAGGTCCTGAACCAGTTTTCTAGATGAACAATTGCAGAGACAGGGAGCCCTTTCCTGCTGCCAGAAGTTACAGGCTTCTAGTTTCCACCCTCCTGGAAACATGGGAATGGGAGGAAACCACTAACATTAAACAGGTGGGAAAACACCAGTTACAGAAAGTCTGCTATCCATCTGTAAAACACAGTAGTTGCTCCAGTATGGTAAAATTGGAATACTGGTCAGGTAAGTTTCCCTAAGGAGGCATAGATGTTTCAGGCAAGATCCTGCTGTCTGTCTCCAGTCTCCTGAGGAAAGACAGAGTATGGGGAGAAGGCTGTGCCAGATTGATTGAAGCATGATTTTACAGTGCTCCTAGGAATAAAACAAAGCTACACCAGAAAATGTGCATACCTTTGGAGGCTCTCTCAGGCATGGCTCAGTATTATATTCCCTCATTTATGGGCAGTCCTAGTGTTCCCGTCTTAGAAAAGCTTGGCACTGCATGACCAGTTCAGAAAACAGTTTATTCAGAGGTGATGGAGGGATTGACCCTTCCCTTACTTCATTTGTAAAGGGATATTTCTTCTGTCATAGCCCTAGAGTGCTTACCATACAACTGCTCCTTTCAACAGCAGCTAGAAGTCAACATCTCTACTAAATAAGTAGCCTCAATTTTACTTCAGATTTTTCCTGTTTATAGCTAAAATGCCTGGAAGTCAATTTATTTTTCTGTTATCTCAAGAAACAGATTCTGATAGAGGACACAAAGTACAGATGAATCCTATTTTTACTCTCCTCTTACTCTTCCCCTTCCCAGTAGGCTGTAAGCTTTTAGACTGAGGGTTGCAATTATTTTTTCTTCTCTCTACTCATGTTACTGACCATAAAAGGGTTATTTCAGTTGGCCTGAGAATTTTTCAAGCCTGTAGCAGAAAACTAAAATGAAGATAATCTACCTACCTATAGAAGACCTACAGAGAGAGAAACAGGTGCTGTCTTGTAAACATGTCAGAAGTTTGAAATGATGAACATCTAATCACAAAGCAGACAGCCTCAGCACTGACACCAGACTGAATCTGGATGATATGATCAACTATCTTTGAGTCTTATAATATAAAATACGGGAATGAATGACAGGCCAAGGACCATCTCCCTGCATGACGGCTCTTCTGTTGAGAATTAATTCTCTTTTGGGGTGAGAGAGTATCTGGGGTGGACAGCCTGGAAGATTAGAGATTGAGAGATTAGATCCTAGAGATTAGGACAGCCTCGGCAGAGAAGACAGCCGAAAAGGTGACTTAAGAGTTCTCTCATTTTTAGGACAGCCACAAAAACACCTTCCTAGAGGATAAAAAATAAACACACAAATTATAGCGTATTCAAAGAGAAATGCAGATCTCTCAGCCATTTTACATACACCATTATTCTTGCATAGGACAGTCTATCCTCTATTATGGCTACGCTTTGATATTTTTGTTTAAAATATATATCTACCATATATATTAGCCAGCTCTTCCAAATTTACCTGCATCTTTCCCTTTGGAGTGATTGGGGTGCAGGAAGCCATATGAACCTTGTCCAGGCAGCCAGCTGCAAAGAAACTTCCCCTCAAGAAGGGAGAGCTAAGAGGGTTCTCCCTTAAAAATTTCAAAACTGGGGGAAAAAAGCAGCTAAGCTTCAGAACAAGACATTCAGTACCAGTGAGTGAGTGGGATACGGAAACATAGGCTCATTCTTTTCCTGTGGCTTTTTCAGCTGCTTCTGCTGGCTTCATGCTGGCTGCTGAAGACATCTCACAGGATGAAAAACCCTGCAGAGGAACAAAGCTAAATAGTCAAATTTATCCTTGGGATGGAAATGACTGTTCTAAGGAAAACTGCTTTACTTTGAATTGATAAAGAGGGAATACAGAATACCACCATGTCTTAAGCAGAACAGGTGACAAATTCATGCTAAGGGTCATTAACTTATTCAGCTTGCTCACAAGCATTCATTCAAATGCACGTATAAGCTAGGAATCAGACACGTTAATAAACTTAATCATCAGTCTGGATATGTGGCTGTAAAAATTAGTTGTTTTGTATTTATTTACCTGAAGACACAGAATGTCTCCTTAAAAAACAAAAAACTTTTTTTTAAAAAAAATAGTACTACAGCCTGTGGGAGAAAAGATTTATTTTTATTGCTTAATACCAAACCAGAAGAACTTTATCCTCAGCTGGTAATATTAAACATGATGACTCAAATGCACTGGTGATGTTAATATAAGTGCAAGTTAAATGCTGGATATATTTGGCTTCGAGTGTTGAAGGAGCTTAACTCCCTTGGATCTGGAACTCAAGAGAATGTCAAACCAGCATTAATTACTTCATGAAGGCTCCAAAAGAATATTTTAGGGGAAGAAACACAGGGAAAGGTAAAAAATAGAAGAAGCTTAAAAGGATCTGCTTTAACAAAGCCAAAACCAACTTCCTTATTTTTTTATGCTACGATGCCCATTCTGCTGCCGTTTTCCTGCACTCACTGAATGCCAAAGACAGTCTCACAAAACAAAACAGCTTGAAAGAAAGATCTGTAGCCAAAATCCCAACACTGATGATTTCAATCCTCAGAGGAGTCACAAGACAGAGGAGGGGAGATGGGTAATTCTCAGTATCTCTCTGCTGATTCTCAGTCAAGCCTGACTTACCTCTTGTGCCAAGAAAGGTGATACACAGGAGAACAGGCCTAGAAGGATGCTAACTTAGAAAACACAAGTAAATCCACTAGTCTATGAGGGCTGGTAGTCTCTCAGGCTACTAGAGACCATACAAGTCCAACTCCTTCACAGAGGTGGAAAACAAAACACAAGAACAGAAGCCACATATGCACAAAGACAGCTCTATGATAGGAAAATCCACAAGTAAATTTTGTCTTAAAAGTGATGAAAAGTGATAAATTATCCCTCAATGTTTTTTCTTAACAGTTATACTGAACAAGTAAACCTTTGAATATTTCATGGTTTTCAGATGTTCCACTCAAGTTTTCCTTTTAAATGCAGATGTCAAAGCCAATTTTTCTCACCCAATAGCTGAATGTAAGAAGGATAATGCAATACATCAAGTACTGAAAACGCATTACTGTTGCCAACACACCATTTCTCTCTGATATTTTCTCAGTACTCCTTCAACTACAAACATAAATATTGCAAAGTACTTCTCCATTATGTAACTTGCAAGGCTTTCAAATGTTGTTCAGAATCAGGTATTTAAACATGCTAAAAAAGTAACTTGCTTCTCCGAGGACGCTTTAACATTCTTTCCATCATTCTTCTATCATTAGAGCAAATGAGAACAAATCAACACCGTTTGGGGCAATCAGAGTCTTTTTTCCAAAGTAAACTCTGCTATTATAGAAAAACCACTTGTTTACAGGAGCTAAAACTTTCTTCTTTTTAAATATCATGAGTGTGTGTTAACAGAACTGAATCACTTGGGGGTTCCAAGACTTCCTTTTTCACCAGAACTCACACTATTAAGTTGAAATTCCAAACCGGCCTGACATACACTGTTCAGCTTAACTCTGGAATTCTCACAGTCCCATTACAGAAGTAAACCTAGGAGGAGTATTTGACGTTGCAGCATTATTTGCCAAAGCACTGAAACTTTTGTCTTGAGCAAGACCTCTCCAGACTTCTCAAACGGAGGTAAAAGACAAATGAAGCAGCTCAGCAAAAAAACATTTAAAAAACATAACTGTTGAAATAACTCCATATTAAACTCCTATGTGCATGTAATCGAGAGCGACATCTCACGAAGAGGAGACAACATCTAAAATCCTGTGAGAAATGACAATTTATTTCTCCATTGAAATATTTGGTTTGAATTATTCTGCTCTCGCTCAAGAACAGACAGTGGTGGATCTTTTTTCCTCTTGAAGAACAGAGAAAAATCAATCAGAAAGCAGATTTTTTGGGGAGGAGGAGGAGGGCATGGGAGAAGATATATTCTTGTATTTACAGGTAGTAGAAACCAATAGAGCTGATGTGTGAACAAGCCTGAAGTGTGAACGTTTGAACATTTCTGTTATCAAAGGCATGAAACACTTTTCACGTTGACAGACACATATGACAGTTTTAAAGCACTGACCTGTTCTGTAAGGAAGCATATTGTTATTGCATCATGACTGTGTGCAGAAACTTTCTAGACTCACATTTATCATATAAAAATGTGGTCAACACCTGAATACTAACTATAGCTCTACAGCCTCCCGCAGTCCCACAGAATTATTGCTTTTCTGCTCCCAAGAGATCTCCCACACCACTGCAGTCCTTTCCGCTCAAGAGTCCGGACAGCTTCTCCCCACACTCCTATCCCGCCTGCCATCTACTCTGCAGTCACTGCAAAACTGCCTTTTATCTAGACAGAAAATAAATCCTGCCCTACGCTGGGGGCCTGCGCTGGCTACCCAGCAGTAAACTCTTACCAGGTAAGGCCTGAAAGTAGCAGATCTCTCATATAAAGCAGGTGATCAGCATGAGGGATTTTTTTTTTGTTTGTTTCTTTTTTAAGTAGGGGAGTAGGTTAGGTTAGTAGGTTAGTATCTTAGGCTGGGTGAAAGCACATTTTCAGCCCAGCAGGATGTTTAAGATATCAGTGGATGTGTTATCTAACACCTGATGCTACCTCGAAAATACACCAATGGACCTTGCCAACATTTTTCAGAGGTTACTTTGTTATATCAGATATAATTTATCATGAAATAAGTAATGACAGTCATTGGTGACCATTGGAAAGATACTGGCTTAGCTGAAGCCCTGGTCACATTATAACATCTCACGGAGCCAGTATCTTTTCTTTTGACTAAAAAGACTCAGATATAGAACACAAACTGTTATGCAATATGTGTAATACACAGCCCAAACCAATTTTTTCCTGTGCCTTGCCTCACTTAAAAAATTAATGACTCTGTTTAAGATTTGGTCTATATACTAAAGGGAATCTTAACACTTGTTTAGTTACTTCAAGAGAAGATTATCAGCTCCACACTGAAACTTTCTATCCAGAGATATCACTATTCTTTATGCTTCATAAAGTTGCATTTGTCCCTATAACTTATACAGAGTATGAAAGTTTCTAAGAAAAATATCCAGAAGTATGGGAAATTCTGTGATCCGTGACATAACCACTACTTTTCATGATTTCACTGAGCAAAGGATCAGAATTACAAACATTCAAAAGTCATGAAGGCCTTGTTGCAAATTAAATTGGCCTTAATTTGACTTATTTCCAAAACTGCATAATTAACTGGACTTCAGTGAAGTGCTGAGTGAAACAGTCCAATTGTATTGAGCACCATAAGCAGACTTCAGTTCAGGAGAAATTCTTGACAGAAAATATTCTCAGAATTAAAAATACAAGAATTTATTATGGAAGATACAATATAGTCCATCATTCTCAATATTAGACACTTATACAAAGAGTTACATCTTGAAAAAGCTAAAGATAATAAAGGATGCGAACCAGATGCAATACAAGGCTTTTAAACAGAAAATTGTATATTGCAGCAAAGTACCATCTAAAGCTATTTCCAGAAGAATTAGTTTGTGGTTGATTCCCAAAAAGTTGACAGTAGAAGACTTAGCAAATAATTCTTCTTAAAAACCGCCACATTATCCTCACAATTATTTATTACCTGTCAGAAAAGAGAATGTGACTTGCAAGAATTCTTTTGTTATGAAAATCAGTGTTGTTCTCTCCTCCCTGCACCCAAGGCAAGGGACTTAGATCAGCCAAAAAAGTCAACCTTAGAAAAGTACTTTCAAAATAAAATGAACTCTGTGTGGAGTGAGGATTTACCCGATTCAGAAATTCTGGTACTGGTGAAGCAGTGTAATAAAGTGCATGACCACACATCAGTGAGTCTGACTTTCAGTTTGACTTTCTGCATCACAGTTATCCTCTACATCAGTGAATAATTAAAAAAAAAAAAAAAAAAAAGAAAAAAGACTAGATCATGTTTGATCTCTATAAATCAAAGAAATCGTTACAACAAACTGCGGCCACGCATCTCAAAAGGATGCTCATTAAGCTAGGGAGCTCATTAAGTCCCAGCTAACTGGCAATGATTTCTTTACCATAAAACACAGCTCAAGGCAACAACATGTAAATAAAAATCAGGTGAAAGTGTCAGCACTTACCAAATCGAATATTTTAATCACAAAGAGATACAGGTGGTTGGCAGCAGTTGCTGGCCTTGCTCTAAGTTGTAAAGTTGAAAACAAGATCAGAGAAGAAGTCTTCAACATCCTAGTGTGAACGTCCTGTTAATGTTCACTACCTAAGGACAAGCTTAGGCATTTAGTATATGTTAAAAGATTGTGGCAAAAAGTTGTTCTTCAAAGAAAAAAGCATAAAATTCTCATAGCTATGTGGACTGTGTTTGACAACGTCAGAGAGCTGGTCTATTACTATTCACTTTATCTTTGATTAAGTTCTTGTGCTGATTGAACGAACACTGTTTCTCACTACTATCACACAAAGGATGGAGACTGGCGACCTGTGTGGACCCACAGTAACCCACACCCTAGCAGAATTGTCTGATGAGCTGCTGCAAGATACCCAAGGGTTTAAAAGTTGAAGGGAACGCTCCATTTAGAACAGGCTGAGGAGCAAAAGCTGCTGAAAACCAAGAAAAAGTTTCTAAATGCAGAGAAAGTCGCAAGGAGGAGGCTGGCAGACAATACGTCCTACTGTTACAAATAGCATCCTTGTCTGCTTAGCAGCCCTGTAGGTGCAGGATAATTTACTCTTATCATCGACATTGTAAGACATTTTTCTGTTTGCTATTTGCAAAGGGCTGGAAGGAACAAAAAAAGGGGGGAAAGAAAAAGACAGAGTTTTCTGCACAAATTTTAACTGTACAGATTTGCTGTGAAGGGCAGCTGTTTCTCAGAGCTGCAAAATATACAGAATTTCATATATCTGATTCCCTGCTAGAAGCACAGGCTAGAAGCCAACTCATCAAAACCTCTATCAAAAATACAATTTTAACATCTGTTTGGACTTTCAGTTATCTCACTGCTCCCAGACACTATTGATTATCATTATCTGCAAGTCTCTAGTATTCTAAACAGCAGCAGCAAAGGGAAATGAAAGTGAGCATTTTCATACAAAGACTGATAGGGGCTCCTAGGGCAGAATGAAAAGTGCTGGTGCTGACTGAAATCCAAGTTTAACTTCATCTCATCTTCTATAAATACACTGTCAATAGAAAAGAATAAGATACAGCCTAAACTAAAATATTTATTAAAACAATAATGACAAATAAAGGATTTTGCCAAAGGAGAAAAGGCATTCTGTTATCAGAGACTGGCTGCTGTCTGCAAACTTCCTGGGAAGGCTATGATTATTGTCTTTTTCTTTGCAACAGACTTCTCCTCATACCTTTGGTGTATTGTGTGCTTGACTGGACCACAGGAACAGGATATAAAATGTATGGATGGTAGCAACTCTGTTGGAGTACATAATGAAAGTTTTTGCTTTAGCAAAGTAATCTCATCTTTGCCTTGGAAAACTAAAATCTTCAGAAAGCTAGAACCCCAAATGAGAAGGGTACAGGCTTGAAGCCTTTACCTCTCCATTCTTCCCGGCTTGAAATATGTAGGTGCTCCTCTATCTGCTCCCAAAGAGGTAAGTCTCTCTTTCTTCCCATCCTCCAATATTTATATGAATCCAGGGTAAACAAAGTGTACTTTGGATACCTGCACAGGAGATTTTACAACCTTCAGTGCTCAAAATCAGGAAGAGCAAGAGAAGAGTCTTCTCTTAATCCCACCGAGTCATCTTTGCAAAAATCAGGATGATCAATCAGTCTTTCTCCCTTCCTACCTATCACAAGATTATTTCCTCTTTAATTTGCAATTAAAAAAAAAATAGAAAAGAACATCACCCATGCTCAAAATTCTACCATGGTAGAAGACAAAAATGAGTCACTGCTCTCCTTCTATGACCGGGTGACCCGCCTAGTAGATGAGGGCAAGGCTGTGGATGTTGTCTACCTGGACTTTAGTAAGGCCTTTGACACGGTCTCCCACGGCATTCTCCTGGAGAAGTTGGCAGCTCACGGCTTGGATAGGCGTACACTTTGCTGGGTGAGAAACTGGCTGGATGGCCGAGCCCAGAGAGTGGTGGTGAATGGAGTTAAATCCAGTTGGCGGCCGGTCACGAGCGGTGTTCCCCAGGGCTCGGTTCTGGGGCCGGTTTTGTTCAATGTTTTCATCAATGATCTGGATGAGGGGATTGAGTGCACCCTCAGCAAGTTTGCAGATGACACCAAGCTGGGCGGGAGTGTCGATCTGCTCGAGGGAAGGAAGGCTCTGCAGAGGGATCTGGATAGGCTGGATCGATGGGCCGAGGCCAACTGTATGAGGTTCAACAAGGCCAAGTGCCGGGTCCTGCACTTTGGTCACAACAACCCCATGCAACGCTACAGGCTTGGGGAAGAGTGGCTGGAGAGCTGCCCGGCAGAAAAGGACCTGGGGGTGCTGGTCGACAGCCGGCTGAACATGAGCCGGCAGTGTGCCCAGGTGGCCAAGAAAGCCAACAGCATCCTGGGTTGTATCAGGAATAGTGTGACCAGCAGGAGTAAGGAAGTGATCGTGCCCCTGTACTCGGCACTGGTGAGGCCGCACCTCGAGTACTGTGTTCAGTTTTGGGCCCCTCAGTACAAGAAGGACACTGAGGTGCTGGAGCGTGTCCAGAGAAGGGCAACGAGGCTGGTGAAGGGACTAGAAAACAAGTCTTGGGAGGAGCGGCTGAGAGAACTGGGGTTGTTTAGTCTGGAGAAGAGGAGGCTGAGGGGAGACCTTATCACTCTCTACAACTACCTGAAGGGAGGTTGTAGTGAAGCGGGTGCTGGACTCTTCTCCCAAGAAACTAGCGATAGGACGAGAGGAAATGGCTTCAAGTTGCGTCAGGGGAGGTTTAGATTGGACATTAGGAAGAATTTCTTTACTGAAAGAGTGGTTAGGCATTGGAACAGGCTGCCCAGAGAGGTGGTGGAGTCGTCTACCCTGGAGGCGTTCAAAAAAGGTGTAGACGTGGCACTCCAGGGGCTAGTTTAGGAGTCATGGTGGTGTTAGTTGATGGTTGGACTTGATGATCTTAGAGGTCTTTTCCAACCTAATGATTCTATGATTCTATGATGTTTTAGTCTCTCTGTAGGTTGTGGACCAAGAACAGACAGAAATTTGTTGATATCTGCCAACCAGCTTTGTTCCATCAACATTCCTACAATTAAGAACCAAAACAAAGAAGCCTTCAAGTACACAAACGCAAGAACCTTGTGGACTGTATCATCAGAACCACTTCCAGACTAAAGAAACAATTTTTTTTGTTTAATTGTTCAAAGCTCTACCATCACATTTGTTTGTGTTCCTCTAGCACAATGCAAACAGCAGATCTTGACCATTCACAGTGACACATAAAGTAAGATTTAGCAATCATCAGACACCAGATGAGGGAGGAATCCATACAGAATTTCTACGACAAGTAACAGGTTACCTACTTTTGGGGAAACAATAGTTATTTCTTCATGTTTTCAAGTATTGGAACAGGTTGCCCAGAGAGTTTGTGCAGCCTATCTCCATTCTCGGAAGTTTTAAGACCTGACTGGATAAAACCCTCAGTAACCTGGTCTGTCCTCACAGTTGACCCTGCTTTGAGCAGGAGGTTGGACTGAATGACCTCCTGAGGTCTTTACCAAACTGAACCATCCTATGCATCTATGTTCTATTGCATAAAAAACTACAAATAAGCAGGATTATCCCCCAAGCTTTCAGTGCTTCTTCATCTTGTTACCAACCTGCATATCCCAGAGGTTAGCTCCATGATATACATGCATGTGAATTAAGAGGCAAAAGGAAAAAAAATGGGGCAAACAGGAAAAAAAAGAAATATTTTCTACCTCTTTCCATTCAAAACACTGCTTATTCAGAAGTCTCTTTCCGCCCCGTCAGTAAACAGCTCACAGTGAAAACAGAAGCCCTCATACTTTGATGCAGAATAAAATATTACACTTCCTCGTTATGAAAGTTGGATCTATGACCCTGAGATGGATTAACCACCACAGACATTTCAATCATAGAACAGTTATATGATTTCCTACCACACTACTCCATAAATGAAGTAGGCAACAATGTCTAAGATTCCTCACTTGTTCCCGTATTAAGATGGCCCATAACTACAAGCCAGCCTTCAGCATAATGTATGAAAAACAGTTTAGCTGCAGTCTGGGCTACTATTTTATAGACAGCGTAGAAAGCTGTGTGAGCTCAGTTTAAATGCCACATCCATGCTGGTCGGTTGCAAGACTTTCAAAAATACCTTGTTTTTTTCAGGTTTTTCCTCCCTAAGTAACTGCTAATTTACAGTTGCATCACTACGAAGACTGGCCAGATAAAATATTTTTACATAGCATTTACACTACTGATTAGCAATAGATTACACATACAAATCCAAATATGATTGCTGAATAGACTGTTTGTCTGAGCCTCAGTAATTTATGGGGAACATCACTCTTATCCAACAGAATATCGAAGTAAAAATGTGCAAATTAGCTTCATAGATGGTGTTTGAAATGAAGCACATTGAGTTCTAAACATACCAAATTTCTAGACACTGGATGGCCAAGAGCATCCTGAATTCAACCTCCTGTCACCTATCAGGCAGCAAATTTCTTTTAAAGATGTATACACATACACACAAATGTATGTACAAACATACATATGTAATTTATATGGGGGTATGTAGGTATATAGAGCATAGAACATTCTGCAGAATCACCCAAATCACTGGAGCTGTGACGCCATAAAAGGTGTCAGCAGATCCCTGTAGCACAAGTACCATACAATCTGGCATACCCTTTTTCCAAGTGCTCTCCAGTGACCAAATGATGCAAAGATTCCTTCCTGAGGGGTCTCATCTCCTCGGCCTGTGGAGATGTACTTAAAACTGAAGGCTTCTGCACATAGGGAGGAAGCACTTGACCTGTTGGTGGGGGCGAGATATTTTGAACACAACAGAACCGAGTGACACCAATACTTACTTGGCAGGCATTATAAATCAACTGGTGTTCCAATTTTTTGATCCCTAGAATCTGCTGAAACATTTCATAAAGCTGTTCCTTGCTCAGAATCAGCTCCGATACAGCACTTAAGGCCATTCTATTCGGCTGTTTGCAAAAGTCCTCTTCTCCCCTGTATATGGCATCGTACTTGGCTAGCCAAGAGCTTAACACTGTCTCTTTGCTTAATCCATCGATTTCCGGCAAACTTCGGACCCTCTTTTCTATATTTTTCTTAAAAACATCTCTAAAGTCATTTGCAGAACATCCTCCACTGTGGACCATTCTTGCAACGCGGTCACTCTTGAGAAATACCTTTTAAAATAAAAGAAGATAAAAAAAAGAAACAGAAAAAGTTAGGCATGGACACAAACACAAAACAATTCCTTATAAAGGGATTACAAGCTAATATTTTGCTTCTATGTAAGATGGCTTTATAAGGAAGACTTATACAGGCCAAGTCTGCTGTATTTTTCATACAAAAACAAGGGACCATGTTGAAAAAGTAAGTTTCTACATTGAGTAAGTACTTAAACTAAGTAGCTCTTAAAGTATTTATGCATAAATTTACAATAGCTAAGCTAGAACAAAGTTTGAATTAACAGCAGTTAATTTAAAACTTACCTATAAGATTTAATTAATCTTTCCGCCATTAAAACCAGAGAAGTCTAAAGTACTTCCAAGTAACTCATGGATAAGCTACACTGTCTCAAAACTCGGGAGTATGAGTTAAAATACGATCTTTAAGCCAGCCAAGAATCTCATGGAAGATGAGACAGAAATCCAGGGGAAAAAAAAAAAACAAACCTAGAGAAATACTACAATCAATATTAACAATAGAGAAAAGAAAGACTCAAACACACAGAACTGGTTCTACTACTGTAGATATAATACTGGAGACACAGTATGGGATTCTCTGTGTAAAAAACCCAAACAAAAACCAACACAAAAAACCTCTCCCAAGTACACATACTCTAAGATATGACAAGGCAAATTACAACAACAAACCAGTTAAATCAGCATCAGCATTCTGTAAGAGCTTTTCAGTGTTCAAGGATGGTTGCATGTGGCATATTAAGACACAGACTTAACTTTCATTTCAAGTGAGACCTCGTTTATTGTTCCCTACACACTTTTATACATAGCCCAAAATACCAACTCCGCCCATATACGTTGCATTCATCTCTTCTAACACAGGCCTTGGCAAGGTTGATCTTTCTATCCACTCTGTGTGGCCAGCTCATTTCTAGTAGCAAGTCTCATGAAACAGTTCCTCTACAAAATGCAGCCAACACAAAGATGAACACTGCAGCATGACCAGCCACGTAAACAACTGACATTGGCCTTGGACAAGGGAGAAACTGCATCATGCTGTTGGATGGATAACTCAGGGAGAACCACCTGGCTTCCTGCAGCAGGGGCAGATGGGTCGAGGCACTCTGCCCTGCAGGGCTTGGCTGCTGGGGGACTGCTTGGGTGCCACACCAACACCGCAAGCACCGCTGAAATGCAAAGAACAGATGTGATACTGTGTAGACTAAACAGATTTCCTATCCATCACCTTTCTGGTTGCTCTCTTCAGTCAGATGCTATGAAGTGGAAGATGAGTTAACTATGCATTTTCAGATAATCATTTGTCACCAAGAGCGATGAAAATGCAATGAATGGAGATGACAGCACAGTAGAGCTCTGACTCCATATGCTGTCACATCTTGGAGGACAGTGCACCTAACAACCAACCTAAAATATTACTCTGCTTCATTTGGAAAACACAAAACAGAGCAGTAGGAGAGGAGCTAAAAAGCTGAGCAGAGAGGAGTGCACAGGTAGAAGCAGATCAAGACAAATATATTCTAAGAGTTCCGGTGCTTCTTAACGCATGCTTCCCTGTAGCATATTTTAAAATGCAGTTACTTACAAAATATATCTTTCAATAGATATCCTAATTGATATTGTACAGAAGGCTGCAGATTAAGCCTATAAGTACTTGCCCAAACAGACTATTCAAAAAAACCATCACCAATACCTGCTAATCATATTTCATGTTCTAACTGTACCATGATAGATTTCCCTTTCAGAAACATAAGTATCTAAGGTTATATTCTGATTCATAAAGGGACCTGATAAGGTTACTGTCACTTAATGCTGATATTAATTTGCTAAAAATGTTACACAAATATTGAATCTCATTTCAAAACAAATAATAATCGGAAATTCCACTCAGCAATAAAACTTATCAACAAACAGGTACAAGGATATTAAGCCTTTCCTTGTTTTAACAGTCTGTAATTACAATTGATTCATTCCTCCAACAGCTTCACTAGAAAGCAAACAGAAAAAAAATATTTTAAAAAAATGAATTCAAACTAACTTCAGCTACTTCCTATTGTTCATAAACAGCATTAAATCTTCCATCACCTTAGTCTGCATAGCCAGAGAGATGGCAGATGCAGAAGAAAGAATGAAATTAAGAATATTTATAGGCTCTTCCCCCAAAAAATCTCATGTTTATCCAAGATTACATGACCCTATGTATTGCTAATAGAACTGGATCAGTGCAATGAAAAAAAAAAAAAATCTGCAAAACACACACTGTAAGATCATCAGAATATCATTCACCTTTCATTACCTTCTTTCAGTCATATTATTCAAAACCATTAATCCAGAATGCAGGGGCTGAAAAGCTGCTAGCACTTCCCTTGACTTATGAACCAGACTAATTCAAAATTTATTTCTTATTTTGAAGTTGTTTTTCTAGGAGAC
Organism: Fregata magnificens; assembly: GCA_013389945.1. Classification (NCBI taxonomy): domain Eukaryota; kingdom Metazoa; phylum Chordata; class Aves; order Suliformes; family Fregatidae; genus Fregata; species Fregata magnificens. The sequence continues at coordinate 96,781 of WAAD01011280.1, read as the reverse complement.
CGCAGGAAAAATCTGTTCCATTTTTTCAATACTCACCTGTGGAAGGGGAGTACTATTGTAACACTTGTGCCTGCAACATTGATAAAACGATGGCATGTTCATGTTGGGCAAAACAAGTTTTTATATCGGTATGTGCAAATACAAAATACAGTTTGCATGTATCCCTGACCTTAAATTGTTCCCTTCTGAAGTGTTTCGGGTCACAAACTGTATTTTTATTAAATGTTCAAAAATTAATCCAAGATAATTCTTTCACAAAAGATATGGTGAATATGAAAGGAAATTACTCAAAATATAAACCCAAGGTGTGGATAACTGACTACAAAAAGTACATGGTTGGTTCTGGAAAGGAATCCATTGGACCTAAAGCTCTTATTGTAGAACTCCTTTCTGAGTGGCAATTTACCAAAATTTCTCCTGAGGGGGAAAAAATGTAACATCGTCGTTAAAATGAGCTACTTGTATTTGAGATCATTAAAAAATAATAATAACATTTGAACAGAAAGACTCCATTTTTAAGACTTTGTTTGCAACAGAAAACCATAAGAGAATGGAAATTCAGTCGGGAGTGTACCATATGTGCCTCAAATTTGACACAGTAAGATGCATTAAAAAGCTATTAGATGTCTCGTTATTCCTGTTGCTGAAAGACATATGGTACACTTCATGTTAAATTCAGAATCCTTTGCTTCAGTTATATTTCTTGAGATTTGTCTCCTCAGCTTCAAAGCTTTTCTGGGCTGTTTTATGGCAGCTTTTTTCTTTTTAAATTCTTAACAGAAGTTTATGGCAATTGCTACTATATGCAGAATGTTATGCCACAGGTTTTATGCCAATGGAGTTATTAGACTTAGTTCAAATTAAATAATCATTCAAAAACATCCAGTGTTAAAATGTTATCTCAAGTTTCTCAACACTAGGTGGGAACTGGAGAGAAAAAAATATTTGAGGTTTGAATGTAAAATATAAAATATTAGAAAAAGTTATTGTGGGGACAAAGAATTCTATTTCTACAGGGAACTAGATTTGGCAGATCAGCCATAATCGTTCAGAAATCCTTGTATTATTTAGAAATAATTTGGCAAGAGTCAAAGTTTTTAATGAAGTATTTCCTGTTTCTATCAACGTTTTCTGGACTTCCTCAAAGAAATCCTAGGGCATAGTCTTTGTTAGTCAGCATTTGAACTTTTAGCATCACTGTTGGTTCCTTAAATCTAAGCCAACATCAACTCTTCATGCTACCTGCTGCTAACAAACTATCAAACACCAAAAACCCCCCACTCTATTAACACATACAATGCATTCAGGAAAAAATAAGATAGTTGAAAAACAGGTTTTCATCAGCGCAGTATATCCATCTTGAGGAACTTTTCCAATTCACATTATTTAGAGCCCTTTTAAATACTCTTGGGCTGAGCCATATCTACAGTCTTTGATGGATAAAGTTCTCCTCATACCATAACCATTCAAAGATGATCAGGTAAGGAATTAAAAAAAACCCAACTTCAATTTTCTCTTCCCTTATAATTACAGTAACGATTATCATTTGCATCCATCTACTGAAGTATGGTTTAAATTCACTTTTTATCCAATTGTTATACATATGCAATGTCATCTGTTGCAAATGCTAGTAAAAAGCTTAATTCAAAATAGTCTTTAGCACTAGATAGTTACATTAAAAGTATATTTCTGTTTAGAGATGAAAAATCATCATTTAGCAGTGGCTACAGCTTGAGAAAATATTGGAAATATTAAACAAAGAACTGCTTTTACATCTTCTAGCACATACCCCTTGAATAATATTTCTATTTATTGAACATCATACCAAATTTAACTAATTATATCTGCAGGTAACACAAACATGATAATCTTATCCTCTACTGTAAAGTTTAGGAAAAAACATAAGCAATATGCAAAAGAGTTTGCATAAACTCAACTGTAGATAACCTTTGCCTTTTCTTTGTAAAGAGATTAAACATGAGGTCCATTAGGCCATGAATTACAAACTTTTATATGTGTTTTCTTTCATTTGAAAGACATACTGATGGAGTTTCCCATTAAGGTCACCTTTTTAGCCAGTTTGGAAAAAAAACCCCAACACAATAGTTATAAATATCTATAATGTTTCTACCAGTTTGTGTAAGTGGTGTTATAAATAAAAAATAACGTTTTGTAATTCTGCTACACATACCAGCAAAGCACAACCTTTCAGCTACTTGCTTATACATCAGTTCTAGCACAGCCTGACTCAGCTCTAGGCACAGCACCAACTGGCAACGCACTAAGCTCGCACTGACCAAATTATTTTAAAATCTCTTTTATTCTCTGGCAGAAAACTTTGCAAAAGGGTTTGATAAAGAGAAAATTTAAGATCTAAGCACCCCCACTTTTTAAACAAAAGATTGCAAAAACAAGCAAACACAAAAAAGTGGCCTCTAAACAGTACATTACCTCAAAAGGGAAAAATATTTATAAATTAGGATTTTTAACCAAAATCTCACTTTCATACTAACATTCCCTTCCGAAGTAAAACACACAAAATAACCCCCCCCTACTTTTAATTGCAAAAAAGTTGTGTCTACAATACACATCTCTTGCCAAATACCACTCGCATCTGTGGTATATCCAGTGCTATAAAATAAAAATCCTTGGGTTTGTAGGTAATAAGTTATAACGGAACATTTTTTTCAACATAAAGTTGCCGCCTTATTAACGATGTGAAAACTGAAATTTTAGTTTCAGGGAATATAAGTGTGTATATATATACACACACACACATATATAAAAATGCATATGTGTCTATGCAATGTATGTGTGCACACACACACACAGAAGAAGCATTGCAGTCAGTCATGTTCATCCATTACCCGTTTTGGAGACAAACTGAATTCAGCTATGACTTATTGCTTCTTATGTTTGGAGTACAAGTTTTGTGTGGTAAGATAGGATTTTGTTTAAGCAAAACTTCATTTGCTCTTTTAAAAATCAAAATGGTACTGAGAAGGGCAGAAGCACCACAAGAATGATTTCTCAGTCCCTGAAAAGGAAACGCCTTTTGGCCCCTGTACACCTCCTAGTAGTGCAACTGCACCGACATTCTCCTTTTCATTAAGCAAAGCAGCACTGGGAACTTCATTTGCCACAAGAGCAGCAAGAGATTTTTCTTCATTTTTGACAGTCACTGTTGTTCCTCTAGCTTTGAGGAGATCACATTTACACTCTAGACACCTCCAACATCTTAACAGCCAGGGGTCAATGCATCTCTCGTGGAAAAGATGGCTGCAGCTCAAAACGCTCACTACATCTCTGGCACAGTAAACTCGTAGACATACTAGGCATCATCTGAACCAGCTTCCCTGTCACCTTTCTTTACAACACATAGTTCAAGCTGCCTAATAGCTTTTTTCACTTCTGTTAAATTCTGGCATTACTGGACCCAAGCTCTTAGTATCCTGCATGGTCCAGCACAGTAACAGGTGGAATAAAATACCACGGCCCTTATACACGGAGAAGGCCTCTAAATAATGGTTCACCCAGGAGCTGCGGTAGCTTCCTGCTTCTATTACTATGATTACTTGTATGCCATTCTGAACTAAGCATAAAATGTCCTTGTCTTCCACACTACCAATCACAGCTGTAACAGTATCCTCTGCACTGATGTAGACTGTAGGAAATGCTTCATTACCTACACTTGGACACTTATAAGTGATTACACCAATTGCTCCAACTGATGCTGCACGCTTTATTTTGCTTGTGAAAGTACACTATCTCTTTTTAATCAGGACTATCCAGGTCTCTCTTTCTGTTGGCCTCCTGAAGCTTGCTAAGGAGCTGCAAGCACTGCAGTGTGGTCATTTGGGTAGCACCACCAATCCAGATGCAGTCTTTTAATGGCGAAGGTCTTCCAAAGACTCCACCAGGTGCTGACTCCCACACTGTCCTCTTCCCAGCCTGAAACAAAATGCTTAGGCAAGCAACTCTCAATCCATGGGCTTGTGATCAAAGCAGACAGGGCACCATCAAGACTGCACAGCATAACCACTGGGAAGATTTGGCCTCTCTTCTCAAAGCCCCAGTCACATCTTGTTGATGAAGAAATACACTTTAAGGGCATTTTTCCCAGTTGGAGCTGGAGCTTGTCACAGAGGCTCAGTCTGCTGGGAGCTGTGTTGCTTCACTGTATTACTGCCACCAGCAATGGCACTGCTGCTTTTTAGCTGGTGCAATCCTCCTTGGGCAGGTGGGATACACTTCCTATTCCTGTGTTTTGTGGTACTGCCATGTCAATCTCCTGTGCTCAGCGCAGAGAAATAAGACTCAAAATATATTGGTGAAAGTGGGGATAGACCCACTGTCCCCAAGATAACAGCTGCCCCAATTTCATCTGCTTGTCATTGTTACTTACTATCCAATACTTCAGTCCTACATGCATTGAATATCAACGCCCCCACATAAACCTTTGAAGTTTAGTTTAATCTCTCTTCCTCTCAGAGGGGAAAAAAAAAAAAAAAAGAGCAAATTTCACTGTAAGGCATGTAAGGAAAGTTCAGGCTCTGACAACATCACACGTTTCACCTTTCATGTGTTTTCAGAGCTTTCAAACCATATTGCACACATAAATTAAAAGTCTATTTCTATACAAGGGCCAAACACTGTCTCTTGTACACCAGCGCACAAAGACTAGCCAGCTAGTTAGTTATCTAGATCTCCAATTCATGCTAATGTAATGCAACTGATGTTTGGGGCACCCTTAAAACACACTAATGTTAAAATTGAACTTTTTCATATAACTAAGAAAAAAGGTTGTCATGTAAAGGCTTACAGATATTTCTCTTTGGAAATTTTTTTCAGGAGAACCCTATCAAGCAGACACAGATATACAACTACAGAGGGCAGCATTTTGTCCTTAAGTAATCATTCTGGTATTAAAGGATATATTTTTTTTTTTCTTTTTTTTTTACTTTAAGCTTGCTTGAAAGAAAGGTAGAACTATACTGATTAATAGCAACTATGTCGTATTGGAAATTGTCAACTAAAATTAAAAAATATAAATGAATAGAAGTACCTCTGATAAAGACTGAACAAGGGCAAAAAGGACTTTGATGGAAGTCCAAGGAACACTCAAAGTTTGTGAATGCTTTTCAGGTTTCTGATGTGCTTTTCTGATGTGTTCTCCATTCAAGCTCCTGATGTGCTTCTTACAGTTACCAGAACTCTTGAGTTTATGACAGACAGAATATAGACACACAGAAAAATGGCCAGCAGTTTTCAGGGTTAAACTGAGCTCTAAAATTTCTGCAAAAGACAATAATTCTCTTTCTAGGAACTAAAAGGAATTGAAATGAGTTTCTTACTTAAAAATTTGATGTGACATGCATCATCACACTGTGCTAGAAGCATCACTTGATGCAAAACAAAGCATAGGACATTTACTGTGTGATATTAAATAGCACCTTTGCTGCTACTGCAGCAGCTCCTCAAAGCCTCTCATACAAAAGCTCATTAGCAACTCTCACTGCAGCCAACAGCTCTCACTCACTTCTAAAGTCCTTCCACAGGAATAAAAATATTCCCCATTTCAGTCATTAGCATGAGCAATGTTCTCTGGGACCAGCTCACATAGCCCTCAGTAGCTCTACTGTATTCTGAAACCACACCATGCATCGCACCGAGAATTGGGGCTAGTTTGATGAAGGTGCAAAAAACTTCTGACAGTTTAGAGAACAGCTTCCAAAACTATATATTTTAAGAACAAAGGCTTATGCCTAGTAGGAATTAACATAAATTATAACCAACACTGTTTGCTGCTATACCCTGGAGCTGCAGAAAAAAACCATTGTTTCAGATATGATGTTCTCACTGCAGTTATGAGAGTCTGGAAAGAAATAAAAAAACATTTCAAAAATTAGGAAGTTGATGTTTAGATTAGGTTTAGTCCGATCAACTAATGAGACTACAAGAACAAGATAATTTTGGGTCAAAACTAAATAGTTTATGCAGTAGCTTCATACATCTAATAGTACATATTAATTATTTTTACGCTAGTTGAATAAAATTACTGCATTAGGCATTGAAACAGCATTTATATTCTAAGAAGAGACTAATAGATACCAATGCATTTTAATAACTACTTTGAATAACTATTGGCTGCTGAACATGAGTGGAAATACACAGAACGAGGTGGGGGCCCTGGTGACACAGGATGCAGAGAAGGCAGAGTTACTGAATGCATTCTTTGCTTCAGTCTTTACTGCTAAGGCTGGCCCTCAGGCATCCCAGCCCCCAGACGTGAGAGAGAAAATCTGGAGAAAGGAAGACTTCCCCTTGGTTGAGGAGGATCAGGATAGGGATCATCTAGGCAAATTGGATCCCCATAAATCCATGGACCCCGACAGGATGCACCCATGAGTGCTGAGGGAGCTGGCGGATGTTCTTGCCAAGCCACTCTCCATCATCATTGAAAGGTCATGGAGGACAGGAGAGATGCCTGAGGGAAGCCAATGTCACTCCAGTCTTCAAAAAGGGCAAGAAGGAGGACCCAGGAAACTATAGGCCAGTCAGCCT
>WAAD01011280.1:49424-90050 GCA_013389945.1 Fregata magnificens | reverse complement strand
GATACCAAACTGGGAGGATTGGCTGACAGGCCAGAAGGCTGCGCTGCCATCCAGCAAGACCTGGACAGGCTGGGGAGCTGAGCCGACAGGAACCGAATGAAATTCAACAACAGCAAGTGTAAGGTCCTACACCTGGGGAGGAACAACCCCACGCACCAGTACAGGTTGAGGGTTGACCTGCTGGAAAGTAGTTCTGCTAAGAAGGACCAGGCAGTGCTGGTGGACAGCAGGCTGATCATGAGCCAGCACTGTGCCCTTGTGGCCAAGAAGGCCAACGGTATCCTGGGGTGCATCAAAAGGAGTGTGGCCAGCAGGTCGAGGGAGGTTATCCCCCGTTATCTACTCTGCCCTAGTGAGGCCACATCTGGAGTACTGTGTCCAGTTCTGGGCTCCCCAGTTCAAGAAGGACAGGGAACTGCTGGAGCAAGTCCAGCGGAGAGCCACAAAGATGATCAGGGGACTGGAGCACCTCTTATGAGGAAAGTCTGAGGGACCTGGGTCTGTTCAGCCTGGAGAGGAGAAGACTGAGGGGGGAATCTTATCAATGCTTATAAATATCTGAAGGGTGGGTGTCAAGAGGATGGGGCCAGACTCTTCTCAGTGGTGCCCAGTGACAGGACCAGGGGCAATGGGCACAAATTGGAACACAGGAAGTTCCACCTGAATATGAGGAAAAAGTTCTTTACTGTGAGGGTGACAGAGCACTGGAACAGGCTGCTCAGAGAGGTTGTGGAGTCTCCTTCTCTGGAAGTGTTCAAAACCCGCCTGGACGGGTCCTGTGCAGTCCTGTGCACCCTGCTCTAGGTGTACCTGCTCAAGCAGGGGGGTTGGACAAGATGATCTCCAGAGGTCCCTTCCAACCCCTGCCATTCTGTGATTCTGTGAAATTGAGCTACTTACTGAGATTTCCTCAGTATTTTGAAATCAGAAGTATTTTTTATATTTTTAGAAAAAAAAATATTTATAACACTGGCTTGCAGGTCTTCTTACTCCCTCATTCCCTCTCATCCCCTAGAAATACCCTCCAGGCACTACGTTGATTTTTTTTTTTCAATGAAATTATCAAGTAAAGGGCCATTTTTATTTATCTCTGTAAGTCTTCAGAACTGAGTCCTTAGGTTCAGGTAAAAGCAAAAGATACTCAAATTTTAAGAGATCACACTAATCAACTCTGATTTCTCTATGTAATTTCTGTCATTATTTTGTTAATCACAGGTTTCTTCTCCCAAAAGTATACTACACTGTACAGTTTTCCCTAATTCAGGGGGGAAAAAAATGTTGAAATAAAAAAAATCTTAAATTTTGGTTAACAGCAAGGTTTTTTGTTTATTTTTAAAACCTCCTTAAATCATCACATTACATTAAGGTGAGAAAACGAAATAAAATTTCAAGTAATAAACCATCATTGTCTGAAGAGGCATAATCTTCATTTAATATCGCCCCCCCCCCTTTTTTTTTTAATATCATGTCTACTACCCTTCTGGAGTATATTAAGCTATAATTTCTTCTTATCAGGAGTAATGGTTCAGAAACCATCACAAGTTGAAATCTTTAGAAGGTTTACTTTGTTTTCTTCAACTCTTTTAGGCAATATCATAGCTGCACATTGGACATTTCCCACAGCTTAGCAACCAGCTATCTGTAAAAAAACCACCAAAATCCAAACTCTTATAAATTGTGTGCTACTTCTCTAGGCTTACATGCTTGTAAGCATACTACACAACACTGTGCACTGGGATTTGTTTCTTTGCCTCCTTTTTCAAATTGGCACAAGCAATTGCCCAAAGTCTTCCCAAATTTCTGTTCCTGATGGCTACACATTTCACAGACTCATGCACTGCAATGTTTGTGCCTTGGGCACAAGAACTAACAGAGCTATTGTGACAATCACCATAAAAAATCCACAAAACTATTTCGACCAGAAGCAGTGTTTTCTCCTGGATTCATTTATTAAAGTTATCCAGTCGCCCTTTTGGAACAAGCATATTTATCCTCCTTTCAAGGCTGACAACAGCAACAATAGTTTTTGCACCCTTGTGAGACATAGCAAGTTATATACTGTTGCTTATATGTGCATAGCTGTGCATTACTTTAGCAATAGCTCTACTTGCTACAGCTACTTTTATCTTCTCTTTGAAAGGATAGTCTACCCTTCTGCCAAGCCCCAGAGTTCACTGGTTGTCTGAAGCGTGTTGAGGGACTTTGTGCACCATGGTATTGGCCCTCAGGTGGTACCAGCACTCCAGAGGAGTTATTCTCCAAATATCACCTGGATGTACAACTCCAAAGTGGTCCAACTTCCCTACCAAGTGACTTTGCTCACACAGGCAATGAATGTTCGTGTGGTTCGAGATCTGTGTGGGATGATCCACAGCCACATATTCAACACCAGCAGCCAGAAAGAGGCAAATCCTCTTCCCCAAAGATGAGGCTCGAGTACCTTCATGCTAGACCCTGCATGAGGGTAATTACAAGCAAGCAATTACAAAAATGACTTCTCGTCTTCCAGTTGTCTATGGCAGGGAGAAATTAGTTGTTAAACAGTTAAAAGGACAGCAAAAATAGATCTGCATATTTGAAAATGTTGTGATGCTTGGTTTGTTGAAACATAAGAAACAGCCTAATGTTAAAAGAAGTCTCAGTAATTCTGTGTTCAATAATGGGACTGGGACATCTGACGTGCTGCTAGGGAGAAAGCACTGTTCCCTCTGTATGTTGCTTTCCTCCTGGCTAGGATATTGTAAGTCTGCTGTAGACAATGCCATGAGGTCTGAAATCACACCTATACGGTCCACTCATTATTACTATTTAACTGTGGAAATAAATGTGTAAATGTCACTGGAGACTGAGCAGTTTCTGTACAGGCCTAGGCTCTTCTATCCAACAGCTCTCTCCTGCTAAAAAAGCCATATTATCTCTGTAGATGCTTCTCAAGACCTTCAGATAAAGGAGTAAGAACAGATGGCACAGAGCGAATCTAGAATAAACCATTAAGTTCAATAGTTCCAAAACAGAAATGGTACTCCAGCTGTCAGCCTGCCCAGGGGAAGATGTTAATTACCATCATAGCAAGAGAAACCTAAACTCCATGCTAGACATGAGATGTTTTCAACATCTATCTTTTTAATGCATTGACCGATACAGACCATAAGCACAAGTGAAAGTATTTTATACTGAATGACACGCAAACCCAAAGGGAGGGAGAAGAGTTTTATGCTTTGAAGCACACATTTGTTTGCTTGCAAGTTAAAGGCAGGGGTTGTCTTGTCGCCAAGCCAGACACCTACCAACCTATTCTTATGCTATTTTCCCAGTTTATTCAAGACTTGACATTTAAAGCAGACATGAAACTATTTCAGCATGGAGACACAAAGCAGAGGTTTTCCTTGACCACGTAAGGAACTTCTTCCTCCACTGTGTAAGGCTCCAACATGCTCACTGTCCTTGGTTATATCCATCGCCATCTGCTTGGCAAAGAAGTCATTTGCAAAGCCTCTTTTTGCCAAAGTGCATTTTCTGGGTTAGTAAAGGGAAATTCAGCAAGCATTAGGAGCTCATCAAAACATTGCTTCCAGAGTTTCTTCCCTCTTTACAGTAGAGCTGAAAACTTGTTCCCCAGTATGCTGATCTTGCCTGACCAGCACTCCTCCTTTTGGGGACCAATGGAAAGCTCCAGGTGGCGAGAATTTCAAAGGGTCTATTTTAGCTACCACAAGCTAGAAAAAGCTGTTAACTTGAACGTGTAACACGGCATGCCTTGGAGATAGCACTGAAAAAAGGCTTCCTCTCACTGCACTATTGGTCCTATTCATTCTCCAGCAAACAAATTCCAGAAGGAAGGTGTTCAACCCTGACAGAGGGAAGAAGGTGGAAGACAACAAAAGCAGCTAGAAATAATAAAGCAGAAAGGAGAAAGAGGAAACTGAAGATTGAAAGAAACAGACTTCAAAAAGGAAACATATATACACAAAAATAATGAGCAGCACACACAGCCATGCCAAAAGGATTAGAAAAAACATTTACTTAGTATACTTATTTATTTCACAATCACAAACGATGATTAGTTTATGCAAAACTACCTCATTTGGTACCTGCAAACTTGAGAAAAACACACAGCTGTTCAAAATCAATAGCCCACATTTCCATTTGCCTTGCTAAGGATCTCCTCAATTTGCTGACTTTTTGGTGTTTATTTAGTGCTGTACAAAATACAACAAAACCCAGCACTTCATCTCTTATGATAGTGTTTATCTCTTAGGATACAATCTTTCTAAATATAAGATCCAATTTCTTGTGTTAACTTGAGAAAAAGTTAAGTAAATGGGCACGTACAATAAGGAAGGGAAAACAGTCCTTCACTTCACTGAATTTTCCTCTAGAGTCACTTGTGGTTCTAATTTTCATTCCACTTGACTGAAAAGTGGAAGTTATGTGACAGTTTTCATCATTGGTATTGCGCTGGGCTCATTTTGTCAGAGATTAAAAGAATTGGCTATTTCATTTCCCTATTATCATTAATGTTCTCCTGCATTAACCATTTTCACCTAAGTATGGATTAATAGCTTTTAGTTTGAATGAACATACTACATCTCTATTTTTAAACATAATACCAGGTAGCCTATAGTCAGAATAGCTCTGCCGAGATCCTTTCGGTCCCTATTCTCCACCACCACCCTAAATACTTTCAGTTAAAATGAGGACACCATTTCAGAATATATTTTTTTACTCATCAAGATAACTTTTTCTTTTCCAATTTATATATTCTGCCAGTGCAGATGAATGCTCAAAAAGCACATGAGCAAATAGAAATTGGGCTGAAGCCACCTGAAATGTCATTACATAACATTATTTTTTTTCTCTTTCTGTTTTAGCAACCGAAAAAGTGTCAGCAAACTGACAATTTAAGCAATTAACCTGCCACTTTCTTCCCATGTACTATTTAGTTTCGGTGGTTTATTTTTTGGTGGGGTGGAAGGGGTGCTGTTGGGTGGGGAGAAAGGTTAAAGTATTGAGTTCACTCTGTGGTCTAAGGAAACTGGAAAAGAATCGACACATCATGAATACTGCAAAACTTGGACAGTCACTAGAAAACAAAGACAAGACTAGACTCTCTTAAGTCTTGCAAGGCTTACTGATGATGTCTCATCTTTTCGTATACAATCTTTCTCCTACTATGATCCCCAGGATTTAAGGAAGCAATAAGTACATGGGAAAACTCAGCCCCTTTACATCTAAGGAAAAAAACTTCTTTTGCATCCCATGAAGGGTGACATCATTTTAACAGTATTTTTGAGAATTAGAGATTTTGAGAATCTGTAGCGTGCAGAAGCGGCAGAGAGAAAGATCTCAGAAAAAGAACCACAGCTGTGTACTTCCCATCCCAAAACCAAAAAGAAAGGCTGTCTGCAGCTGTTGTCTCCTGTATGACCCAATAGCTGCTAGGATAATCCACTACGATTGTTTAAAAAAATCCCATTGTTACTAAAATGATGGAAGTTAAGAACAAATAGGCTGAACAGGAGAAAAGAAGGTAAAAACTGCTGTAGGTGTCAAGAACTGTATGACTGGAGACAAGTAAATAAAGAATAGATGCAAACCAGAAGAATAAAGGAATAAAACCCCATCTAGTTTGTAACTTAGCAATGTCTAAACTCTCAGCAAAGAGAAACATGAAAAGTCTCAGTATTGTATCTCCGTCTGTATTTACGCACTAAGAGAAAGGAACCATTCAGAGGTGAATAAGGACCAACAGTCCTACAACCCATGTTTAGCTATGCAACTCACCCATTTTAGACCCCTTTCCATGTACTGGGAAAGGGCATACTCATCCAGAGGACAACTCAGAGCACTTAACGCAGGCTCTGCTCTGAAGCACTCCCTGGAGGAACCTCTCTCTCCACAATGAGGACAGAGAAGCTCACAAAGATTCGTTGTCCAGACTGTTCTACAAAGCATCTCAAGGCAAATAGTGCAAATGCTTTCTGAAAATTTCTAAACTGGCCAAACAGAAGACTTCACTTGATTTTGGGAGAAACAGGATGGAACAACACAGTCAAGTTTAAGTGCAAGCTCATGTGATAGATAATACATGCTTTGTGATGACAACATATTTGGTGTTATAGAGATTGCCTCCTTGCCTCACAAAAAAGACAATCTGTACTTCAAAGTGTTTCCGTTTTAAGAGGAAGACATGAATAATGGAAAATGAGTGAAAATGCAGGCAGGGACAATGCATCATGAAAATGGGAGTGCTTGGGAAATTCTTTCCTTTGTTTTTACACTTAAAATGCATTATTATTTGTCTGGACATTTCTCTTACAGCAATACTATCTCATCACTTATTAGAATGCATTTCTATTTTGGAAAGTGGTACAAAGGTTACACAGAGCTGTTAGACACTGAGCCATTGGCATGTAGGATTTAGCTGTTAACTGTAGTCTTATAAATATTTTTATTCCAATCCAACTTTCGTAAAAAGTCAGCCTTTATCATAAATACATTCCCTTCTCTCCCCCATTATAAAGTGTAATCTTTGTGTGTCAAAAAACAACAATACATTTTCCTTGATTAATTTTTCACAAGGGTGATCAATTCATGGTGTTGGTAGAAAAGTTATAATACACATAAAAGCTTCACAATGCATTCTGAATCTTAAATCCTTCTTTAGATTTAATAATCACCCAGCTGGCTACACTTCAGACAGCAATGCTTCAATGGGAAGATTAATGAACATTTGGTCTGCAGTTTAATCCCTCTAGATTTTAGCATGCAAAGTGCAAACTTTTATAAATTAGACTATTTTTATGCATTCCAATTATACGCCAAGGTCCAAATAGCTTTAATGGTAACTTAGAGGCTTCTTAGTCATAGTTTGTTCTCTCTTTAGAGTACTTAAGTTTTTGAAAATCTTAATTCACTCCACTACAGTATTCTCTAGACCATTTTAAAGATTACTTTTCAATATATCATCCCAAGTCAGAAACACATTCAATTTCTTATTTATTTATTTTATACAATCATCAGTTATCTTGCTTTGCTAGCAGTATATTCTATGGCAAGGATTTAACCGAGCAAACAATCTAAGACACAAAAGTGAACAGTAACTTCCCTACAGACTTCCCTACAGCCACACTGGCCAGTTAGTGCCTCTACCTTTTACAGCAGCACTTGCTTACTTGCCAAGCTCCTGCCGCCCCTGACCTCCCTGCTGCCCATACCGTTCAGATATTGCATAAAGTCCAAAAGGATACTACAGTTGAGGTAAGAAAATCTGCACCCAGGTTGGAGGAACAGGGAAGACACTGTCCACGTGGCTTTATCTTCCTCCCTCACCATTTCCACACAGATGCCTTCCCTCTTCTGTGCTTCTGGAGGGAGATGCTGATACTAGCAGAACCACCTATGAAACGCCATTTGCAGTTAATGGGGCAATCTGAAATGATTACAGTCACAGGAACCTCTTTCTTAGAGATAACTTTGGTTATTTACCAAGAGATAAAACCTAATTACCAATCCAGTGTATTTCAAGATCCTGCAGACAGTTTTGTTGGACAATTACACATAGAAGCAGGAAAAAAAAAATCTTCATAGAGTTCTTACAATTAAGCCCCCCTCGGCCCCCCCCAAACCCCCAAAGCCCAGAACCTTTTTGCTTCACAGTTCCCAGCAATGAGTACAGCGTAGAGAACTAAGGGTGGAAAAAGAAAGGAAAACCACCACCACCATGATGTTGAAAAGTTTTCCTTCTCCAGTTTGCTCCTAGTCCGGTTTCAAATGTGCAGTAGCAAGACTTCATCTCTTTCTCTTTTCTCCAATTATGGGCACTGGTTTCAATAAACTAGAAAGGTACAGGAAGGTATGCTTATTTTTTAGCTTTTTCTTTTAAATGTCAGTAGTAACTATACAGATATTCCAAAATGTTTTAAAGCTAAGCCAGTCAAGAGCTTTGGCAAATGCAAATGGTATACAAGTCAAATGTAATAAGCAAGCAAACACTACCCTCCTGCTGTAAAAACAGTGCTACTTACGACAAGATAAGGCTTAAGTTATTTGGTTATTGTGACTAGCCTATTAGTCAACATCCTATGCATTTTTAATGCAGAGAGAACAGCGCACATCTCTTGTCACCTCTAAGGCTAAATCCTAAACACTGCAAAACCAAAGCCTGATTGCAAATTCTTCTCATTTTAGTTTTCGTTTTGTTATTCCACTCAATTTCTAGTCATAATTCCACTAATGCATGAGATTTTTCATTTTTATTACAGCTTCTTCTAGACTATTCTGAAAACATATTTCCCGCTCACTTATCTAAGAAGCAGACTTGCACTGATCTAAGTACTTTTTGTAAAAAAGGTAACTCAATTCTGTGTCAGGCTATTTGGAAACATTTGCGCTATTCGTCTGCCAACTTCTGAAACACATTACTCATACCAAGAGCCTTCTGCCATCTTCAAACACAGACTTTCTAATTTGATGCTCTGAAAAGGCCAGAATAATCCCTCAAGGTTTTTTTATTTTAATCATGAGTTGTGTGACAGCCAGGAACAACCTCCCTATCATGGCCACTTCTACAAATGATTGTACCTTCCAAGACGTTTATATTACAAACAGATCAATTTACTGTGGAAATAGCATATAGATCTTAATCATTATTTAAGTAATGAAAAAAATCAGTTAGTAAAAAAGCAATAAGCCATGTATTTAGAATTTATATTGTTGGTGTTACAGAATTAATGCTTCCACTCAGTGAAACAATTCAGATTATCTCACCCTTACACTAAGAATTGAGCCCATAAATCATGAAACAGGAAAAAGGCTGGTGAATTTGAACAGGTAAGGGATAAAGATTAAGAGAAGGAACAAAACTATAACAGGAGGCAGCCTATTAGAAGGTAAGTCTAATACCTGCTGCAGCCACAAAGTACATAGCTGCCCAACAAGAGGAAAAAAGTGAACTCTCTATTGCCAAGCCAAGGAGGAAAGTTTTTACAAGATCGTTAGATACAAACTACAAAGCCCAGCACATCGGAATACAGCTTCGAAGCAGTACTGCCACGTCCCAGAGCGCGTGCTAGTGGAGGAGCCACAACTAGGAATATGCATGCATCTACAACAACGCACACAAGCTACAGCAAATACAAGAAAGCTGCCCCGGCATTACCTGCACCTGCCCTTGTTCTCCACACTCAGCACATCCAATTGGTTTTGGCAGGTACTTCTTCAGACACTCACAGAGCCAAGTTCAACATCTTTAACTTCCAAGATAATATACATTTTGGCAGCTTGCATTTGGAATCTGTCTGCATTAAATTATACCAAAAATCTTGGAGCTTCCAGGCACAGAGCAAGGTGCAGCATCACTCCTGTAATCAGGAAGCAATTAAAGCTGCAATGTCGTCAAGTAAGAGATTGGCAGTGAAATGATCATAGAGGCAGCTCATAAACACATCATCAAAAGGGATGAAAATTTCACTGTCACTCTCAGCCTTTGATCTTTTGAGATGCAAAGAATAACTGACGCCAAAATAAAACAACATCCAGCTGAGCAGCCACTGCTCGGTTTTAACAAACCCTAAATTAAAACTTCAGCAAAGGTAGTAGTTATGTCCTTACATCAGCAACAGAAACAGATTTATATTGAAGTTTGACCAGATCTTGGCTTTAATTTGAATAAAGATTTATTATAGCTTTCCAGCAATTCTTCCCCGTACTTAATTAAAAGCAAGATGGTACTTTTATAACAAGCTGCCTTTACCTATGCCATTTGAGATAAGACTCTATACCAACTTTGTCCCACCTTCAGTTTAAATCGAGCACATCAGAAAATATCAAAGCTTCCAAATTCTAAAGCTATGTTTTATAAAAAAAATTGAAATAGTAATCTAGGAGAAGGAAACTTTGAATTCCGAGAACTCAGATCCACTGGGTAATCCAGTTAAAACAGTCCTTGAACTCAAAACCTATCTCCTGTCCAGCAGCCCTTCAAGGTAGACTCCTTTTCCCATGGTTTTTTTTTTTACAGTCTAGAAACCTTCAATGGCTTCCGGGTCCCCAGGAAAGTAATTTTCCTCTTTATTGCCTGTTAGGCTGGGTCTGGTCCCTGCTGGAAGATCCCTGAGATATCTTCCATCCAGGAAGATGGACCCTCCCCTCATCAGAGGTCTCCCCTGACCCAGCGTGCAGCAGCCACTGAAACGCAGCTGGGTCCCTTTCTCTTGCCTGCCCGGACACACTCAGGAGTAACCACTAAGCTGAACAAAGACACCAGATGCATCTTCCACAACACTGTTTTCTTCATCAAAAACACTGTTTATTAATAGTGCCCATTTCACAGAATCACAGAATGGCAGGGGTTGGAAGGGACCTCTGGAGATCATCTTGTCCAACCCCCCTGCTTGAGCAGGTACACCTAGAGCAGGGTGCACAGGACTGCACAGGACCCGTCCAGGCGGGTTTTGAATACTTCCAGAGAAGGAGACTCCACAACCTCTCTGAGCAGCCTGTTCCAGTGCTCTGTCACCCTCACAGTAAAGAACTTTTTCCTCATATTCAGGTGGAACTTCCTGTGTTCCAATTTGTGCCCATTGCCCCTGGTCCTGTCACTGGGCACCACTGAGAAGAGTCTGGCCCCATCCTCTTGACACCCACCCTTCAGATATTTATAAGCATTGATAAGATTCCCCCCTCAGTCTTCTCCTCTCCAGGCTGAACAGACCCAGGTCCCTCAGACTTTCCTCATAAGAGAGGTGCTCCAGTCCCCTGATCATCTTTGTAGCTCTCCGCTGGACTTGCTCCATTTCATGAATTAAATTTATGAACATTATGCCCATCGAGTTATCTGGTAAGCAAGTCATAATGTGAGAAAAAAGGCAGTTTTGTTATATGTTGTCAAATATTGCATGGGTCCAGTCCACAAGTAGCTTAGCTAACCCTAATTTGCTAGAACTTTCTAGATATTATGCTTGTATTCACTGTGCTTCACCTAGTGTTTTTTTGCTTGTTTGTCTTTAATTTTAGAGTAAACCTGAGGCCGGGTTTCCATTCTGCAGCATTATTCAGAGAAGAAACAACTGAAGGATTGGAGAGAGCTTAAAAATAATCCATTATCCTGAACAGACTTTAGTCTAAATGCTATATAAGCAATACGAATTTCTGATTCCAACACAACCGTAGAGAAGAAATCAATGTCATCAATCTAAAACCCAACGGAACTGAGTTACTGACTTTCTCATCTTTTTAGATGACATCTTCTGGTATTTCAATTAAGATCAGAGGACAGTAATTCAGTTTTTCTCATTTTATCTAGTTGGAAACTCAGGGAACATGGCAGGAAAAAAGTTACATTTTCTAATATGTGCAAATAGGAGTAGGAAAGAAATGTACTATTGATATGTACCCCAAGCACACAGAGGTGGCTTCTTCCCTTCTCCTGACTTTTCCTTTTACATTCCTGCAGATGTTTAATTAGGTTCACTTCGTGTCTGTAAGAATCATGAGCTACACAGTACACGGAGCACATAATATTAAAGCTCTTTCACATGATCAGAACAGAGTCGTGATTATCCATATCTAGAAGTGGGGGGGAGGGAGGCATTTGCCTTTTATTAAACCAAGAAATTTGCTATCTCTGAGTGGACAAAGTTTTAGGACCTCTGTTACAGAATGCTGGAAAAAGGTGAAAAAGCACTGGAATTGCTGTCCAATTATTTTCCAAAATGATGTTAAATTAAGATTTCTTCTAGTGATCAAGTCTGAATTATTGTATGCGTGTACATGAACACAGTCTCTGTCACCTAAACAATGACATCTAACCAGGCCAATAATATTCTCATTCAATTTCCCCTCCAAATTATTAAAATGTTAGGAACAAGAAGTAGTCTTGAGCAGAAACGTTTAAAGCAACCTGAGACTGGTGGCCAACAAAAGGCAGCTGATACTTCTTGCTCAAATTCCTCACCAAGTGTTCAGTGGCTGTCTTTAAGCTGATTCAGATCTGCTGATGACCTTGTTTACATGATCCAGTCACATAAATCAAGGAACAGATCCAGCTGAAAATTAATAAAATAACACAAAGCCAGATAATATTTGAAACAACCTGCTTCATCCCTCTGCCCACGAGTTAGTTTTCAGACGAGTCTAGCTCACAGCATGGCTGTGCAGCAGGGATGGTGAGATGGGGGGGAGAGAAATCCTTCCACAGGCAGTTTTCACTAAGGTTGCCTTAAATGAATCCTCAAACCGCTGTCTTTGAAAACACTTACATACACATAATAAAAACCTAATTTAACTCTGTGCATTTATTTAAATTATTGATTATTTAAGTAGTTGTGGCAAACAGACATGAGAAGCCACAGATGCCCTCTATACTGCAAGGAACTGGGGAAACTCAGGGACAGACCTCAGAAGGACCCTGGTGCTCTGATGGTGGGAATTTACCATGCAGTGGAGAGCCCCACCTAGGTGCCTCCGTACACTACATCAGGGTACCAGGAGGTTTGGCATAACATTACACAGTGCACAGATGTCTAAACACAGAGAAAAGTGATCATATCTAAAAATCCTATTTCTCTTCAGAGCTCAAGTGTCAAGCATCAAGCTGGAGGATTAACTTGCCTTATAGTCCTGAACACTGTCCTGGAGAGAAATGGTCAAATAATTTCTCCCAGACACAGACGAGAAGCCCCTTTATCCATGATGTGAGCTGATGGGGGTTGGGAGAATGACAACTACATCTCCTGTTTCCTAGAAGAATTAATTCTCCATCGATGAGGAGACTGACTGTCTTCAGTCAAGGAACCTTCTCATTCTTCCTACTACAGCCAAGACATGGTAAGTTGGCTCTCCAGATCAGTGATATTACAACATCCACCTGGGAGGAAGCAGTCTGTATTCTTATTCCTCCTCCAAGGCATGTTTATCTGTTTTAACCAGTGATCGATTAATCTAAAATACATAAAAAAGAGCATGAACAAATTGCTGGAGAGACGCCTTAAAGAAGATGAAACGTTACCAGAGTAGACAGAAAAACAGATAAAAACTCTGGAGGAGCTATTGCTATTATAGTTCCTACAGTCAGAAACTGCTTGCAAGCTTGACATGATCTTGTTTTCATCATTAGGAAACAAATATCTGACCTTCTGAGCAAGGAATCTTACTCAGTTACCATGTGTTAAGTCTGGTAACTCAAGGTAAACCTAGCTTATATTTAACTAATATATCAAAGGAGGTACCTATTCTGATCTTAAAGGCTGCAATCAACCAGCTCTTATGGAAGTTTACCCAAAGAGCCAAAGAGTTAATTACTGTCATATTAATTTTTTTCTTGTGTTAACAAGAAAAATAGCTAAAACCTGTGCCTCTTTTTGCTAGACTAAAACTGGTTTAACAGTAGTTACAGATAGTAGTTACAGAAGATGCTGAGGAAGACCTTTGGCATTTTAATTTGCAGCACTCATTTTTTTCTTTTATGAACTACAGGAAGCGCTAAATCAAAGGCAGAGAACATGCATCTTTGCCGTGGTAACTATGGCCTTTTTTTTTTCCCCCACCTTCAAACACTTCTCTTACCAATCTCCTATGCTTCATATATTCTCAGTTATACTGATTGTTACCAGTTCCAGCTGTTTTACACTCACTCTTAGTTTAATTGCAGGCTTTCCTTCCTCTTGGATATGGTTGCTTTCATCCACCATATTTGCAATCATGGTTCATGGGTAATCAACTTTTATTAAACAGCTCCTAATTCTCCACATCCATTTTTCCCCTCCCAACTAGTGAATCTTACCAGTTTCTTAAACTTCAGGAAGTTAGCGATTCTGCTGCACTTCAGGAACTGCAAGAGTAGTTGCATTTATTCCAGCAGCCTTGCTGAAGAACCCTTATCATCTGCAAACTGTTTTATATATAAATATAAAATATATACACTTAAATATGTATATATATGATGTCCTTTCCTATGGCTCTTTTAGTTCTGGTATATCCTTTTCTGGAGGTGGAACAAATGTAGCAGTAGACAGCAATTAAAGTCATACAGAATAATTATGGTTTTGTTTTCTTTCTTGAGTAGTCTTCCCTCTGTGGAGTTATCACTTGCTCTCTACAGATCATAGTTTGGTTCCTGCCATGTGAAAATATACTGCACCGTCCTAAAGATGTCTGTCCCCTTGAACTGACTACAGGGAGCATTTGCACGACTACTCGGATTTTATGGCTGAACTTACTGGAAATTATTTTCAGCTTTTATTTTACATGCTCTGCTTAACTGACATTTGTTTAGATTGCTCTTTACCGTTTAATAACTGATTTTTACAGATGCTTTTCCTATTTTTTTCCTATGATATGATGTTATGATTGAAGTGATTACTTTCTCCTACGGTTTACTTTTAAAAATCTGGTACAATCTTTTTCTAATTTTAGGTACCAGCAACCTAGTTCTTTTCTGGCTTAGGTGATGCCCAACTTTTTCATACAGCCCTCTGACTGCTGAAACTTTTGCCAGTTCTTAACAAACCTCCTCCTCCTTGCAACATTTTCCTCAAGAACATACTGAAATGCTCCCAGCACAAGGCACAGGGCCAGCTAAACAAGCAGGACAAGCTTCAGAATGCTGCTATGGAAATTCTACTCTTTAAATCCTATTTTTACATGACCCAAAAGAGTTCCTTCACTTTAGAAGTCTATCCTACATGAAAAAGCATTGCAAGACGCCTTAAAAGAGCTGATGGTATTTTACAACCAGCTACATGAAATCTCCAACCAAAGCCATCTAAATATAATTTTTCCATGATAACTTTTCCCCTCCTTGAAACAGAAATTAAGAAACAGGTTTCTCCCACTCTCAAACTTAAATCAGTGGCCTGCACGAGATGCCTTCTCTTTTATCTGTGAAGCTAATTTTTCTGTATTTCTTATCTTTCACAGTGTTGCTTTCATTGTTGCTCTCACAAAAAAATACGCATAGCCACAAGACATATATGATTAGAGCTATTTTTTAATATAATTACTACCTTTTTTGTTTTGGGGTGCTTGAGGTGGATTTGTCACAGGCGGGGCTGTTTGTTTTCTACATCTTTTCCTTGAGGCTGGATACATCCTTTCATTCCCTACCCTTGGTTACCGTGTTTGTTAGTCAGTATGATATAGCAGACACTGCCCTGGCCAGAGTTTCTTTTCCAGAAGTGTGTCTCAGGATGCTGTTAGCAGACAGAGGGGCCCTACAGAGCAGCACCAGGTGCCTTGCGCATGGCAGGTCTCAGACCAGCTATGAAACTCACAGCCCATCCAGCAGCGTCCCTTGGGGTCAGCGCTCTGCCTGTCGGGGCCCCAAGCACGTGAACAGCACAGCCGCCCAACGTGGCACAGAGATCCAGGAGAGGGACAACAGGAGCACTCAGAGAAGGAAGCCAGAAAGAGCAACAAGATTTATTGTTGCTCTGGTTGTGGTTAGAGCAGTTAAGCGGCATGCTGCAGAAGCATGGCCACTGTTTGAAATGAGTGGCAACACCAACAAACCCAGCTGAAAGTTATTCCTGAGGGCTCCTGACAGATCACTCCAACTACCCTTCTGAAGGACAATTTTTTAATATGGCTGAAGTTTCCCTGTTACCCAAATGCTGTAACAATACTTTCCCTCTGCTGCATGGAGTTTATTTTCCTGCACATAGTTTTCAGCTTTCCTAATGAGCCGTTGATTAGTTATGCAAATTTGAAGAAACAAATATTCAGCTCTGCTTATGGCAACCTCTTGCTTCTTGCCTTTTAAGTTCACTAGCCCTCTGTTGCAGAGTATGCATTTGATTATCAATGCCAACCCTCACAGAAGGGAACGCAGCACCAGCAGTTTCTGTGTAAAACACAGACTTTATGCTAGAACTGTAAATAACTGCACATAAAATTCCCCCTGAATTTTGGTCCATTACTCCCCCTTCAACTGAACAGATGACCCCTGGAAAAACCCGTTTTAAATCCTGCTTTTCATAACACCTTGTCTGGTTATTATTCAGGAACTCAAAAAATTTTAAACCAACTTCCATGTAAGGGAGAAGGTGGGTTTCTGGGCCTTGCACAGGATATGTTGAAACTTGGCACAGATCTTCCAACAAATTGAGGAGGATTTCTAGTTTAAACACCCTATCAATACACATGTGAGCACTGGAACCTAAGCATTTCTCCATAATGTAGCCTGATAATGCTGCTGTAGTCCAGAATAAATAAATTTCTCCAGGCTGTAATGTGATGAGTCCCTTGCTGGAGCTCTATTAATTAGCTAAATGTGTGCTGAATTTAAAATTTAAACAGCCTCCCTTGTAGTTGTTCTTCATGCATGCATTTTATTTCACTGCTGGGCCATGCTCAGGGCATCTGCCCGACCCATGATCCAGCTGACAGGTAACAGCTGGATCATCACTTTGGGTCACACAGCTATGTGTGAATTATCTCAAGTGCTCCAAGAACATTTTTATAGAAATCATCTTAAAAAGTTTCATTGTGGCTTTTTCAGACTTCCACTTTAAAGCTTCTATATATGCCAGTCCCACTTTACCTTCTTTCACCATAATGCTGACTCAGTTACTGAACAATGTAAGAAAAAAAACAAAAACAAAAACAAAACCAAAAAAACCA
Source organism: Fregata magnificens (assembly GCA_013389945.1). Taxonomy (NCBI): domain Eukaryota; kingdom Metazoa; phylum Chordata; class Aves; order Suliformes; family Fregatidae; genus Fregata; species Fregata magnificens. The sequence goes on along the minus strand of WAAD01011280.1, from coordinate 73,430 downwards.
CACGACAGTAATTTAGGTATTTTGCACTTATTCCAAATCTCTGAAGTGCAATGCGCTTTTTTCTCCAATTGATTTCAACCAGAATAACAACGGTTTCAGAATCACTGATTTGCACATTTTAGAAATATGTTTTAAAGGTCAATAAATAAATGTTTTAAAGAACCAAAGACTGAGCTAAATACTTCCATTAGTTCAAATATTCTTAATGTAAATATTATTCTATTGTTACATTGGTATCCAAACAGAAGAATGCTGGACACTGAAGTCCTGAGCATTTCCTCAAGCAAAGCAATGGCATTTAAACATGCAGCAGGTGGATGAGACCTTTCTGCTACCTGCTCTATGCAGAGAACAGGGTAATAAAAAAGAAGCAATGCTGCTTTAGCATGAGTATCAAGAGTCATGCTGTTGATGCTGAAGGTAACAAATTAAATTCCATCTCACAGGCTGTCATCAGGCTGGCTATAACATTATTTTGACAGGAAAAGTAGACTTTTTTTTTTTCAAATCATCAACTCTTTTGTCATAGTCTGTTGTGTGGAAAGGGAAAGTTGTCTTTACTGAAAGCTGTTAACATGACCACACTGCTGTTTAACCATAACCTTTTCTGAGAGTTTAACAGCATAAATTTAACATTCCTTAACATCTATTCTAACTTAGGCTAACAGGCAAATCAAGACCACCTCCAAAAATTAAATTTGCAGACTGTTTTATAAGTAATGTTTTCTATATTGTTAACCTCAGTACATTTGAAGAGCTTTCATTAAAAAAGTTCTTTTCCCCCTCTAAACTAACGGTAATAAGAAGGACTTCTTATGAATGCTTACGCCAAACACAACTTTCAGTCTACGCAAGCTCCTGTTTTACAGACTCCCCTGCCACCAGTATTCACTGTCATTATTACTTTTTCAAAGGATCAGGTCTGGGCTCGTACACAAAGACAGGGCTTGTGTACTTCTTCTAAAAGAAATGTCTCATTCCTTGATACTTGAAGTTATTCCAGTCCCTGTAGCACATGTTATTTACCCATGCATTTTTTCAGACCTTCAGGACCACTTAACTCAACTTCTTAACTGTTGAATATGAACGTGTTTTGGAAGCAGCGTTGGCCTCCCATCTCACTTGAGGAAAGACAGACGTATCTTCCCTTTCAGTAGAGGAGATCGGGTTTAAAGAAAGAATTATTGTGAAGCCTACAGCCATCATGAGTCTTCATATTTTAAAGGTCAGGAGAAATGACTATGCATATTCAGATCAAGAACCATAAAACAATGGTGAGCCTGAAGACACGCATGGTGATCAATCTGATTCTGAAGTGACATACACAATTTATTCTTCTCGGAGTTAACAGTAGAACCAAAATCTGCATTTCACAACCACAAAGAGTTAAAACATCTTCCCCTCAACTGCTTGGAAATTTCTCTGTGACTCCTATTCAAAGGGGCCTTATCTTTTTTCCACAGGCTGTCTTAAAATATTTATGACAACACTCACGTAAGTTTTTCCTCTCTTGCTGCCATTTTTTGGTTACAGAAGTCTGACCTCTGCATCAATCAGCCTGTCATGTAATGCTGGCAGACAATTCAGTCTCCTTCCTCTTCGCAGACCTACAGAATGCAGTTAGATACAAGCTGCACACATGTTGGGTCACGATGATCAGGCTGGCACATCAGAAGGATAGCAGCCTGCTTACAGTTCTCAGACCCATCTTTGTGATATTGCCAAGGAAACAAAGGCTACATACTCTTTCTGGGTTCATCCTCAAAATGTAGGAGAGTTATCCTTGCTTAATGCCAGAAACAAGGCATCCTTCCAGGAGAGAGCAGTACTCTTCTAGTAGACCCTGGGGTGACATCTCAGCTCTTGTTTCAGAGATATACACAAAAAGGACTTCAGCATCCATACACATCTGGGCCAATGGCCACTACCATGAGTCCTGTGTGTTTAAAGCTCACCCCTCTAACAGTGATAAACTCTCTACTCACATAAGGGTGACGACTCATCTTGGACTTCTCCTATTCATCTTCTCTTCATTCACCTGCGATTGGTGTGGTCTTGGCTCTGTCCTTCCTTTCAGTCTTAGCTTTGAAGTTCAACACCGGTGTTGAACTATACTACACTCAGAGTAGTATAATGGTGGCATCAGGAGCTCTTCTACAGTTGGAAGAGTCTTTTAGGTTCAGGTGAGAAGCGGTTCCCGAGAGTGGTACTGCATTGAAGAGACAGCTGAGGGGAAAGGGATTTGCAGCAGATTTTGGTATTCACTCAGATGACACATGCAAATGATGAACTTTCCTGTACCTTATCTGAGGCACCACATGCCGACAGAACATGTTGTTAGCAAATGACAAAGGTGTAGTTTTAGCCATGCAGCTCTGTGCATTTGAAAATCCTTCAAACAGATTTGATGGTGTAGCCATGATAAGAGGGGGGGGTGGGGGTGGGGAGAAAAAAAAGCATCACAGTGCCAGTTGAGCTGCAGAGTAAACTGAACATGACTAATATGAAGAAGGTACAGAGCTGCTGGTGTAGTTAACACTGCATGTCACATCCAGAGTACAAAAGGAGTATATTTCTGTTTATGTACAGATACTTGTCTCAAGTTCATCTTTAATTTCAATGTTATGTTCATGGCAATGTAAACATAAAAATAGGAAAGCAGTCCATCCTTTTTGACCCTTTTCTGAAGTGAAGGGAAAATGCAGTTAAAAGTGATTCACATGCTCAAAGAATAACCCAAGCAGGTAGGAAGGACACTCTTCACCTTTCCTTCTTCATCAATTTTCTGGCAGCAGAGATTGACTTTCTGAAGCAGTACTCACTGCTAGTTGGATTAGAAAAGTGGTAAATCTCTTTCATGCTGAAAGATGAAAGCTTTAGCTTACTTCCCAGTGAGGTTTTATGGATGTGCTCAGTAGTCCAAGAGGGAAACAGAGCTAAAAGCATCACGGTGAGCTCCACAGCCGTGGTGGAGGAGTGGGTTCCCAGCACACTTTGAGACACACACTTACTGTTATTCCCCTCTGAGTCCCTTGCCAGGAGCAAGGCACAGAAGACCCATCAACTCAAAGCATGCAGAGAAACAGCAGGAGCTAAATGGAAAGCATCACTTCTTTTTGTTCCCTTGTTTAATTTTCTCAATTGTATTTGCTGCATGTCTGAAGCACAGTCAGAAGGCTGAGAGTTGGAATAAGGCAACAGGGATCATTTACAATTAATCACCAATTACTGCTTCAAGCCTCAGATCAGAATCTGTATTTCAAAAGAACTTTCTTCTCCAGCTACACAAATTACATCAGTTACCAGGGCCCCAAGGACCAGCCTACTCAGTCTTTTCACAATTGAACATTTGTATAACTGTTCACTGTCCAGAAGAAAAAAGTTTGTATTTTAAGATCACTTCTGTAAGTCCATCATTCCCTCCCAACATAAGCAGAGAAGGAATGGATGCATAGCAACTAAAACCAGCTCCACTACAGTAAGGACAAGGAAATTAACTGACTCTGGAGCTAAAACTACAGGGCTTCTAAAACTTCATCCATTTCCCTCCTTCCTACTCCCAAAACCAAACTTATGAGAAACCTGAGAATTGAGAAAAGGAAACATTTTAACAATTGATGCAAGTCTCATTTTCCAGACATGGAAGACTGCCTGCACAGACTATGAACACAGTAATAACAAGCTCTTCCTGTTGTTGAAAGACAAAATTGAAGAACTGGTTAATTGCCTTATGCTGTTATCAGTGACGGAAAGGTAGCCAAGTAGAGGATGTCCCTGAGCCCTGATGACTGCAATTAGGGAGAACACTCATGGAAATCATCGCGTGGGCCTCCCCTGCCCAGGTATTTTTCATCAGACATCTCCTTTGATCTGGTAATATCTGAGAAGGGATACTGAATTCCTTGGACTTTGATCTGACACAATATTGCTGCTTGAATGTTATTAAGTTTGGGAAACGTAGTTGTCCATTGCCTGTTTTTAAAACCAAGTTTTGTAAAAGATTTGGCTGTGTATTTTTTTCACAGTTTTCCGCTAAGTTTTACTGAGCTACCAAAAGCTCAAAAGCCAAGTAAAAAGGTAACTTGCTTTCCATTACAAAAGCTTAGATTTTAAAATTACAAAATTACTTCTTAATTAACAGCAAAAAAAAAAAAGAATATTTTCAAATTTGTAGATTCATCTCAAATAAGAAACTGCTGCACTACTGCCTTGGAGGAAGGTGCAGAGAGATCACAGGAGAGAGTAAAGCCAAAGGGGTTTGACATGGGCATTTCAGTACTACTGATCACATTGCATGTGCCACAGCTCATTACAACAGTGCAAGAAAAACAGTACAGAACTAGACAGTTAGCTTTGCTTTGTTTCGTTTTGCTCCCATCTAATTTAACTACTTATAGAGGAAATACTCTTGAAAGCATTAAAAACTGAATTGCATTCAGAGGCAACCAGTAAAACAGACAAGGAACAGGACTAGGATACTGACTCTTGTAATTTGTCCACATTTGACCAAAGCATTCTAGACTGTCTGGATGTAAACTGAGGAGAGGAACTAAGAAAGACCAAATAAACAAGCTGTAATTCCATATATAAACTGACAAAGGTATACTCCTTCTACTGTTAATGTTCAAAGGAAGATTATAGAAGACTCGCAATAATGAATAGACTCAAAACAGGGAGATAAGTATGTATTTGTGGCTAATTTTGTGCTGGTCACGAAGAACGGTCTGAGAAAATGTTGGATTTCACTGAAAATAGAATCTGATCTCCGATTGAAGTACTTCTTACTCTTAGATTTGGAAGACTCTGCTGCAGTAGTATCTGCATACGATGAGCAGAATAACGTATTATTCATGGTACATATTTATCACAGTGAAACTGCAGAGATACAAATACATACAAACAAAGGATGCCTGCTGCTCTCAAAGGAAAACCTTTCCTAGTTTTAGGAAAGATACACCAAGAACAGAAAACTTAAATGTAACAAAAACATCATAGTCCCACGCCCAGGAGATTGTTTATTTTCGCATGCTGGGCCGTGAACCAGCATGCTGACATTCTAAACTGAGGGAAAACGCTGAAAGGTACGCAATGCTCACAAGTCCCAAGCACTCAGTTGCAGCTTTCTAGCTGGGAAGTGCTGGTCCAGTAGCATGCCACAGGTGAGCATCTTAACATTTATTTTGCCATCACTGCTGAAAAGATCAAGAAACAGAAAGATGATGTCCAGAGGAATCACATGCATGTCTAGGACCATACGGATCTATAAATATAGATGCAGAACTGCATCTTTTGACTATTTCACTTCAGAAGAAAAAAAAAATAGACAGCAGCACTGTCTTTAATCATCTTGCCAGTCACTGGCAACTGTGCAAGCAGGCAAGCTGTGTGGGACTCGGCTCTGAATGCTGGAGTACACCTCCATGACAACGTGCTGGCAAGCAGACAGACAGAAGCTAGTTCTGCACTAGCTAACTGAGGTACTACAGACAGGGTAGCTCTGTGTACAGCTGCCCTAGACACCTGCTCAAAACACCTGCAGACGTAGCTCCAAGGCCCACGGTATTTCCTGTCCTGGTACAGTCACTTGTCAACCCTTCCTTTACATCAGCCTTAAAAGTCATATCCCTGGACCGTCACCTAGCTGGGTAAGAGGATTTACAGGAGTAAAACATAAAGCAGTACTAAGTATCAGAACCGCACCAGGATTTGGGGCTTTGTCTGGAACTGTAATTTAGAAATAAGAAAAGTGAAAGGTCTAAAGAGGGACCATAACAAATGCCCAATATCAAATTATTTACTACAGATTAAGAATATGTAATTTGCTCAGCATTTTTGTTTTGCTAAGGAGGCACAAGACAGACCCATTTATACAAAGGGTAATACAATAAAAGAAGAAATTGTACAATTTACATTTAAAAACCAGCAAGCTAAGCAATGAGCTTAAGTTAATAAGAAAAACCTGAACTAGGAAATGAGGGGAAATGGTTCGATGGCAAGGCCAAGTGGAAAGAACAGTTTCCTTAATGAGGTAGTTATTGTTCACTAGTGGTGCTCAAAGCAGGCATTTACTAACTGGAACAGACTGGGTAATCTACTTCTCTTAGTATGCTCCATTTAAGATAATGTTGTTTCTTGTTGAGAATCTTGGCTAGATAGCAACTTTATGCCTGGATTTAACTTTGAAGAAACCTCTTTCCTGCTCTGTGAGGAGTAAAACCTTTTTAAGGCAACATGAAATAGAAAAAGCCATCTCTACGGCACCATAAAGCTTACTTCAGAAAATAAAAGCTTGAGAAGAATCTTGTTTTTCAATTTGGCTTTTCAGCAATACCCTATGGTGGGAAATGTAGATGAATCAAAACCTGAAAACAATCACTAAGAAAATATTTACATCATCATTGTCTGTGTTCTGCCTTCACAATTCTCAGGATATAAGAATTTGTTGTTGTCTTTTGTAATTAGTAGTAGAACAGAAATGAAATGGGGTTGAGAGAGATCAGTGAGAATTTAAAACCTCAGTTCTCATTTACTGATTTCTGGATTTCAGCCATGCATTTGCTGACCTTTTTTATCCCTTACTGTCATGTTCTCTCTAGCTTGGTTTACTCAGAGATTATCAATTCACCATTAAGAACAAAATGCCACTTTTCCAAGACACTACTTTAAAAGATTTTGACAAGTCACGTATCTCTAAGGATTTGACAGGTAAAGCTTTCTATCACAAAGTAAAACCGTAACAGAGAGGTTCAATCAAAACATGCAAACAAAAGTTATTTATCCCACCATCTAGAAATCTAAGAGTAAATGAAATAATATTCAGAGTAAATACCAGTCCTAGAAATTCAATCTAATGGTACATGAAAATAGGAGGTTTTCTCCTTTACTGTTTGTTTGCTTGATGGGTTGGGTTTGGGGTTTTTGTTTGTTTTGTTGGTTGGTTTGTTTTTAAGATCAAGAAATCCTTTGGCTATTAGCTGCTTGCAATTCAGTGGAATGAACAACTGGAAAAATATGGCAACTTTCTACAGTGGATCTCTAATCAAAACTTAAAGCCTAAAGAAATTATGTGAGAAAATTCCAGCACCTACAGAGTCAGGAGAGACACCCCCTGGTTGGACTAACTTCGGCTCAAACAGAGTCCATAGGCATCCTGTGGAAATACTAACTTGTCTTGTATTCAGATGCCTCAAGTGTACTACTACTGGAGAAAGACAGCAAGTCAGAGATTGGGCTGAATATCTGTTTCACTGCTGAAAGGAGAAAAAAAAGTGTCCTGTTGCTCCCCATTATTTTGGAGAGTCCCTGAGATCCCGGTGACTGGAACACACAGACATCACAATGTAAAGGCACAAAGGAAAATTCATTGGCATTAACATAACGTTTTAATGAAATATTTTGCAGTATTGTTTCCACTTCCAAAGGGCCTTAAGGTCAGCTCTGTGCTGAGACTTGGAAAAGGCAGTGGGAAGGATAACTTAAAAAGATCAAGAGTTGTCATCCTTTCATCATCTAGTGAAAGAAAAATCCTTCCAAATAATGATTTCCAAATTAAAAAAAGATAATAAAATTTTAGTATCTCCTGCAAGGTTTCTGCAGCACTGATGTTAAACTGTCACATTTCTTACTAGTATCAAGCTAGCTGGAAAAAACGCCAGTTTTCAGTCACCCAGAAGACACCATCAACAAAAATGTGCATAGTCCACATCTCAGTGCAACATACTGTTAAGTGTGCAAAACCAATGTCCAGATAAGTTTTGTCTTCCTTTGAGACAGAGTAAACAGCACTGGGATTAGGAGAAAAATAATTAAGCAACACAGACCAAATTCGCTGTTGTGTAACAATTTGAGCTATTGCTGGTTTTCTAATTGGTTTCTTCAGATTAACAGACATTCAGAATTTACTTAATAAACCAGTAAATAATGTCACGTAATGCTTACTACAGTAGAGACATACCTCACTACCCAACACTAATTACTTCTGCAGTGTAGTGTCAGATCTACAAGGCATTCCTTATTTGCCTGGAACAACAGTGGTCACAAGATGAACAAAAAGGATACCGTTACTGGGATTTTTTTTTCCATTTAAATTCAATGAGCCATTTCCTCCACTCATTTAGGAGTTTGAAATACAGGTCTGTTATAATTACATCTGTAATGCTAATATGGAAACTTTGTGACATCCTCAGTCAAATTAACAATAATCATCCACAAATATCAGTGTCCAAAGAGACTGGATAGACACAGTTTCAACAGCTAGCAATTATGTTCTGTGCAGATGTAGTACAGCAAAATGCTTTCCTTCTCTGACACCATATAGGTGGAAGTGAAAACGGGATTTCCAGTCTTCGAAAATGCAAAGAATATAGTTACATGTAGCTATTTGTAAAGCAAAAGACTAGAGGATTTCAGCACTGACACACTTTCCGTGCAAGAGCAATACACCACCACTCTCTTAAGAGAAAGCTGTGCATTGCAAAGCCTGCAATTCAACTCTATCAGGTCTCTCCTTTGCACAGAAGAGGTCTAGATCATGTAAAGCATGCTTTAATTTGTTGTAGCTTATCTCCCCCTCACTTCTTTGAGGAAAATAATTAGACTGCTAACACTGAGACAATCTCCGTTACATGCCAAATTGTGTTGCTGATCCAAAATGTTGAAGGCATTAGAGTTTCTTCAATGAAATGGATGACCTAGATAAACCTTCGTTATGCCTCTTTCTTGGAGGTGGCCTAAAAACATTTTTATGAACCTTTTCAAAGAACTGGCCTAAACCAGACCTCTAAAATAACAGCCCCCATGCCAAGATTACATTGACCTCAAGTTAGCCAATGTTTTAAAACAACTGGAAGGAAACTAACTGTGTAAGTGCTGATAAGTGCAACTATAAATGTATTTGTTGTTGAAAGGCTCCCTCACAAGGCAAAACACAACATTATCCTAAAGTTAATGTAACAAAACTTCCTGTTGAAACAGCTTATCCAAATGAGAGTGTATCAATCCCAAGCTGGCCTAGTATTCAGGTTTTTGAAAAGAATCTGAACAGAGCAAAAAGCCCATATTCTTCAATACATACGTACGCCAATTATGACTTTTGAGAAAACAAAATGAAAGGAGAAACCAGTGAATTTATGCCCTGAAACCCAGGTAGCTTCTATAATTATTATCCTAATGTATTTAAATAAATGTTTAATCTACTGATTCCATTATTTTGCCTTGATAATATCTAAACAGAACGTTCCAACATCTAATTACTATTTATTTTGTGTGTACCATGTTTTGATTCTAATGAATGCTTTTTGGTTCCTTTAGGGGTCATCTTCATCCCTGAAATATTCATCAGGATCAACTATGCCTTTTGTTGCCTTGAAAAAAAACTGTGTACCTAAAATAGCTGATATTAAAAATCAAGCTGTAAAAGCAACCAAAATACCACTTAGTCCAGAAAGCTAGTTCCTTTCTGCAATTCCATCAGCGAGATCCTTTTGCCCCTCACTTCCGTGCAAAAAACCTTCAGACCAAATTTTCTATAATTACGGGCAGCATCATTGCTTCACTCCTTCCTTTACAGAAATACCTCAACTTTTTTCAGACTAACCCAACATCTGAAAGTCTTCATATAAAAAAGCTCCAATAAACACCATTCATCCTTTTCTAAGGATAAGTGCAAGAAGTAATCAATGTTTTTGTCACACTAGTGTGTGCTTCCCTTATGGGCCAAACAATTGCTCTGTGTTAAGGGAAGGAAAACATTTTCATGATGCCTGTAAATGCTCACACAGATTTGATCAAAACAAAGAAACAGTGATATTATCACAGGTACATCTACACTGGCAGATGTTTATGGGATTATTTTATATAAAATTTTCTTTCATTCTCAGTCTCTGTAGAACTTTCAAACTCCTTAGCAGCCCAATATCAACCCCTCTGAATATGCCCAAGACTGGGGTTGGCTGCCTTTGCCTTGCACCATGACCACCTCAACCAGCTGCCAAACCCCATGAGGAGTCCTTTCTGCACACCACCTGCATCACAGGGAAGGAAGTTGTCCTCAGCCTCAAGAGGAGAGGGCAGGCAGGATACACAAGCAAAGACTGCCCTGTGAGGTTTAGGAGAGGTGTGTCTACAGACACCGGTGCACGTCTAACCAGCAACATGCAGCCGGGATTCACACCCAACTCCCCCCTTGCCGAGACATTACCCACAAGGGCTTGCGCTGGCAGTTCAGGATTTGGTACCAAAGGAGAAAGGTATTTGTAGGACACTTGTTCTACTTACTGCAGAAGCTGAAGTACACCTACCCCCACTGTGGAGAGTGAAGGGAAAGGGTTTCTCTTACCATTTAGAAAGCTGTAGAGGGTAGATTTGGATTAGATATAAGGAAGAAATTTTTATGATAAGGGTGTTGAGTCACTGGAACAGGCTGTCCAGAGAAGCTGTGGATGTCCCATCATTGGAAGTGTTCAACATCAGGCTGGACAGGGCTTTGAACAAGTTGATGTAGTGAAAGATGTCCCTGCCCATGGCAGGGGGGTTGGAACTAGATGATCTTTAAGGTCCCTTCCAACCCAAACCACTCTATGATACTACAACACGGGACCTCTGCTCACTCTTATTGTTGATTTTGGTTGTTTTCTACTTTTAGTTCACTTTTTTCCAAACCTTCCTAAACCCTCCCCCCAGCCAGGCAGTGCTGATCCATTAGCTAGGTTTGTACATGAATCTCATGCCTCATCAATATTTGCTATTGGCCATACTTCAGTTCCTTCCTATTGCCTGACTGTGGCAGACAAAAATTTAATTTGCAAAGGACTACAACACCTGAATGTAGATAGAAATTAAATTAAATATGACCTCTGTATCACAGGCAAACAGGTACAGTCAAACTAAGTCTGATTTTTAATTCTGGATAGAAATTAAATTAAATATTATCTCTGTATCACAGGCAAACAGGTACAGTCAAACTAAGTCTGATTTTAAATTCTGAAAAACCCTCATAGTGCTAACTGCCACAGATCCTGCATTTAACATTCAGATTTAAGCAGCATGCAGTAATTATGGCTTAGAACCACATATTTAAAATGAAGCAGGAAGAAAAAACAGGAAAACCACCAGTACATAAAATTTCTTGCAGCTGCACAATGCTTTAAGCAGAGTTGAAAACCTGAGAACTTGCAATCATTACAATATTGAAAACGTTTTTACAGTATTTCAAACATTCATTGCAGTTCTTTGTACTCATTTTACTCATATCTAAGACTGTATACATTCAAGACTAAAGAATTAGTACTGTGAGTTTAGCCCAACGTATATATATACCTACTAAAGGTATGTATATTAAAGGTGGTGAATGAACCTCTTAGGGCTCTGCACAAGAGCATTTTCCAATCTCCATGAAACAGCATGCAAGAATTGATTAATGAAAGATTATCTACTATTTTACTGATAATTTCTTTTAAAAAAAGGGTTGAAATATGCAAAGAAAGACTTTATTTCATAAGTCACTTTCTCACTTAATTTTACACTTAGCAGTGTGTCTAATATAATTACTCATAAAAAATTGCCATATGATTGAATTTTTCTCTTTATCCAAAAAGCATCAGCAACATCTGATGTTCTACCGATTAGAATCTGGCTCAATGTTTGTAATGGAATTTTCCACAAAAAAAAATCCTGTGTTAATTCTGAGAGAATGATTACAGAAAGAGAACTGTAAACATTTCCATACCTTCTCTAAAATTGGGATGGAAGAGGAAATAATTCCTCAAGACAATCTTACTCTATGTATACAAAAATGAATCGTGCTAAATTTCAGTGATACTTTCAGGAAGTGTGGTGGGATGCTAGGGGGAGATTATGCAGAACACTAAAATAACCATTTATGGAGAATTAAAGAAGAGTTTATGCAACTTCTCCTACGGATTGTTTTCCTACTAGATTTTTAAGATAAAGGAAAAACAATGCCAGAATATTACTAGAAAGTCTTAAAAACCACAGCAGCATTAGCAAAGACATAATGGTGGAGGATAAGGCAACAAAACTGACCAGTGTAAACCTTCCCAAGTAGTCCTGACACAGGAGCATGACTCTCTTACACAGTGAAATTCATCTTTTTATTTATTGAGTAAATAAATTACCCTTTCAGCAAATACTTCCAGAAAAGTAAATCAAAAACTAAGCTGTAAGTTTCTAAATCCTAGAAACAAATTCTGAACAAACCCAGTAATTATAGACAGATTTAGTGACTCAAAACACCCACAACTAGTGATACAGGATTTATGTCACATGCCCAAAACAAACCTTCTCTTTCACATTCAAAGTTAAAGAGCTGGGTGTGGAAAATCAACTACAGTAATGAGAATAGCCTGGCTTTGCAAGCAATATTGTAATAAGTCTCAAACCATAACTACTGCATGGGATTAAAGGGAAATTAATCATTTTCAGAGGAAAAATAATTACTGTGCAGAGCACGTATTTGTTTCCTTCCATGTCAGATAAAATTGAACTGTAGCTCAGCAACTAAAGTATAAGGAAATTAACACTGAAGCTTATGAGATGCTGTATGACAGAAACAAGCAAGATGTCCATAATTCAAACTACTAACATCACCGAACAGGAGATGTGCTGGATCATATGTGGAAGACAGTGATGCGAAAGCATCAGAGCACAGCAGCAACAGAACACACAAAGAAGTAATAGAGATTAGTATTTTCAACAAATGGGTAACGAAGCAAACGAAAAAGGTGCAAGAGCCACATATAAGCAATGATATGAGAATACATGGTAAGATGCATAAAATTTGATTAAAATGCATTGAAGAGGATCAGTAGCTTGAACGAAGTCTCCAACTGGATTCCACCATTGCAATGTTCATTAAATCTAATATCGCATACTGCTATCTACCCCAATCCTGAAAAGAAATTAAAAATGACTAGCAAATGCTGACTCAAACTGCACGACTGGAAAAGGTTGTGCAAGTCGGGAAGGAAATCTCTGGAAAGAATGGAAAATAGAATTGGGGGGGTGAAATAAACAGAAAAAAGACAACAAATTACAGCTGAGCTCACAGTGTATTAACACAGGATGAAGATCCCATTAGCCCATGGTGTCATTATAGCCTTGACAGTGATGCCAAGATCTTTGGAATCCTCTGTTTGAAACTGGACAGCTAGAACATTTGTACACTTAATTCAAAGTGGTGAATGGCTGAAAATACCTGGAAAATTTGAGTCTTCCACTTTATAGGGCTACCTTAGATTATTAAGCACAGCCCTTCATTGCAACAGCAGATATGCTGAAAAACATAGTCCTTGATGTGTCCAAAAAAATCTCATTAACAAGAGCCACAAAGTAAATCTTAACAGGACAGTTACTGTTTAGGCATTTATTTTAAAATCATTTTTATTCCCTATCACATCCTTTCCAAAGGGCAGGCTACTTCCTCTAACACATCAAGCTTCTTACACAGCTTGCTGAGAGCAAGAACCATAAACATCATGACCTTTACGATTCTACCCCATGTTCAGCATCTTGAGACATCCTACTTCTCTGAAACCTACTGCTGGGCAGCTAACTACCTCAGCCTTGCCCTGCACCATCTTCCAAACTGTCCGTCCTCCCAGTCTTAACTTCTTCATTAGTTATGCAGAAACAAGGATTACTTTCTAACAACTTCTATACTGTTCTCGCACCCCTACATAGTACCTCATAAATGTTCATATTCTCTTGTTTCACCTTCAGACTTGTAAACTAAGCTAGACCCATCCCCAACCCTTCCCAAGTGTTTTTATGAGATTTCCTTCATTTCAACTGCCACAGTACTGATCAGACTGTGATTTGAAGAAACTCACACTGAGTTCTCACATTTCTGTTCAACAGGGAAACCATTTGTCCACCTCTATCTCTTCTTTTTTTGTGCAACATAATTTAATGTAGATAAAACCAAGCTAGGACATGTCACACCTTTTTCTCCATGAAGAAAAGTTTCATTCACTAGCAAAGAATAGCTGACAGAGAAAAGGGACAAATAATATATAAAAAATAAAGCTAAAAAATTTGAAGAAAAGATGTGGTAGGGTGAAATATGGAGGAAGACTCTTCAAAAGAATACAAGTTTAACATACTGCCCTTGTGATTCACTGAGCAAGTCTGAAGTTAGATGATACAAAATGAATTCACAGAACCATTTGCTAAGAGTAAGAAATAAATTCTCCAGCCATATGCTGCTGATGTTACAAGAAGGACAGTGAACTGTCCTCTTAGTTTGGAATGGGACCTGTCCCTTAGACAATTAAAACCACATCTAAAGATCTGCACTGGTGGCCGTAGGCACTGAACATGCCTGGGAGGTCACAGGAGAATGTGAGAGCTGGCCCAGCTGCGCAGAAAGAAGGGAACAGGTGGTTCCTCTCTAAAAAAACTCTGCACAGTAATTAAAAATCAGAAGACGTATTTCTCAAGATGGTAACTTACAACCAAAGCGCTGATAGAAAGAGGTAACTTAGACATACAGAGATAAAGATAGCGGTGCCTAGTTGTATCAAACAATGCCAGAAAGATTTTTAGCACCAGGAGTTTTTCCTTTTGTCTCCCCCCCACCCCCTTCAAAAAGGGTGGATATTTTCCAGTTCATTTTATCCCTTGTGCCCAGGCAGTGGATTTCAACTATTAAAACAGCAAAGCTGGAGTAGTAGGAAGCTGTTTCTAGAAGGTTTGAAAGTTCACAACCTTTGAAACTTAAAATTAACTTCCTTGTATCTGCATTAAAACAGATCCTATGAACTTTTTAAACAATGCAGAAAACAAAGCACACAACTTACCTCATAGTAGCTTCGCACAGCATTGCAAAATGCTTCATCTGCTACAATTTGCGTCTCCCCATTCAAAAAGGCCTGGAAACGTTCCTTCAGTATCTGTAGCTGTTGCTTATTGAGCTATGCAAGAATAAAAAGAAGGAGAGGGGAGAGAGCAATAATAAATGCAGTTAGTCTCAAAGTAAAAATATGCAGCACTATACACAGTTGAAGATGTGAACAGGGAAGAAAAAGCAGAGGCTCCCTGGCCAGCTGGCTCCCTACTGAGTTGCAGCTCTTCAGAGTCCCACCTGGGCAAGTCAGGTTGCTGCAGCAAATCATGCATGCACTCAGCATGCAACTAAACCTCTACTCTTTCCCTTGTGTCCTTGGGATGCTACAGGTAAGTCTGAATGGTACTTCTTCTGAGCAATATTTTCTATGTATATGCTGAATAAAATGGCTGACCTTCCCCATGGCAGCAGCACCAGCTAATAAAATTTAGCTCTTAGCTCCAGTCTTCAAATATTTCAATTTTTTTCAGCCTTCAAATAAGTGAAAAACAACTGGGATGCCTCCATTTTTTCGAGTAATCTAGGTGCTACCATTGGCAGGTTTTAAAAAGCATGCTCACTGTGAAGAAAATGGATGAAACATGCTCCCCATGAAGAAAATGGACTTCTAGCCACTGATGTTACACCACTATGAAAGACGTGAAACAACTAACCTTGGGGAACAGCAGCCACAATGCTGAGACTGATACCAAATTACATTTGGTGGATTTCATATCAAAATTGAGTGCATTTTGAAAACAGACTCCTAGTAGAGAACATTACATGATTAAACCTTGCACTCAATCCATTTTTATCGAAGTTTAATGTTATGCGAAAAGGCAAAATCTGAAAGCTCACCAGTACAGGCTGGGAGTTGACCTGCTGTAAAGTAGTTCTGCTGAGAAGGACCTGGCAGTGCTGGTGGGCAGCAGGCTGATCATGAGCCAGCACAGTGCCCTTGTGGCCAAGGGCAACAGTATCCTGGGGTGCATCAAAAGGAGTGTGGCCAGCAGGTCGAGGGAGGTTACCCTCCCCCTCTACTCTGCCTTAGTGAGGCCACATCTGGAGTACTGTGTCCAGTTCTGGGCTCCCCAGTTCAAGAAGGACAGGGAACTGCTGGAGCAAGTCCAGCGGAGAGCCACAAAGATGATCAGGGGACTGGAACATCTCTCTTATGAGGAAAGTCTGAGGGACCTGGGTCTGTTCAGCCTGGAGAGGAGAAGACTGAGGGGGGAATCTTATCAATGCTTATAAATATCTGAAGGGTGGGTGTCAAGAGGATGGGGCCAGACTCTTCTCAGTGGTGCCCAGTGACAGGACCAGGGGCAATGGGCGCAAATTGGAACACAGGAAGTTCCACCTGAATATGAGGAAAAAGTTCTTTACTGTGAGGGTGACAGAGCACTGGAACAGGCTGCTCAGAGAGGTTGTGGAGTCTCCTCTGGAAACATTCAAAACCCGCCTGGACGCAGTCCTGTGCACCCTGCTCTAGGTGTACCTGCTCAAGCAGGGGGGTTGCACAAGATGATCTCCAGAGGTCCCTTCCAACCCCAACCATTCTGTGATTCTGTGGATCCAGACACCGGCCTTTTGCCAAGGTTCCTACCAATTCTTGAAATATTTCATAAGATACTTCTCCTTATCAAAACTGTGAGAAGTTAGAATGTCACGTCAAAGAAGACTGCCACTAACATATTAATATAACAAAGCAAGAGTTAAAAACAGTTGTTTTGCTTTCCCAGAACTTTAAAACTAATATAAAGCCTTTATTCCAGTGAGTATTCCTGAACTTTAACATTACAAAAATTCAAACACAACTGATTGAAAAGTTTTTGCATCCTTCCTGTATTTTGCTTAGTTAAAAATAAACAAATAAATAAATATACAGCCAGAAATGGAAAATATTTTTGCAGGGGCAGAAAGTTATATTTGTAATTGCTAACCTGCAACAAATAACATTACCCTGATCGTATCATTGTTTCTTACAGAAGAACTTTTTGGCATCTACAGTAAGTATGGTGACCTTAGGCTTTCAGGTCTCCAGTGTCAACACTTTGAAAGCATTTAAGCTACAACACTGTTACAAGATTAGCAAAATTACTGCTATCCTGATAATGTGTCCTTGGACAATCTGTATTTCCTTCATATCAAGACAGGATTTTCATCTTACATAAAAGTTTGCTAAGTTTGTCAAGTCATGTGCTTCTATGAAAAATGTAGCAATTTACTGCAAAACTCTCTCCAAATTGAATGCAAACCTGAAAGCTGTTCTATTTTCACAGGAAAGAAGAGTATAGATGCCATCTAAATACTCGCTATGAGAAATCCTCTGAAAAATGGTGAAATGTAGGCAGTAGCAATGCAAAGCCAAAGAACTATGCCTTTGAAAACAATCCAAGCTAGTTAAAAATACATGATAAGTCTCTTCCTCATCTTAATTAAATGATTAGTAATACAGAACAAGCCCCAAGAAACCCCTACAGAAGAAAAGGCCTCCCATTAAAGCTAGCAAATTTGAACAGAGGTTGCTGTGACTTGGGAAAATTTCCTGCATGAGCTCGAGAGCAGCAGCCCAACACTGACACATTGCCAGCCTGTACCACTGCTAGTTAAAAACCAATGGGAGAGAAGTATTTCTATCATGTCCACACATACACCAAAAATGGCATCTATCCACCTGCCTGCCAGATGTCCATCCCTTGCACAGAATCTGCACCACAAAGGTTAGCTGTTTCCAACAGAAATCAAACTTTATTCCCAGATACACAGGACAGGTATTTCCCTTTATTCGATTCCCCTTATTCTCCTCTCATTTTCTAAAGATACTGGAGAAGTTGAGATATCAGAAAACACAAATCCTTAAGGATGGTTTGCAGTTTTTTTCAGCACACACTTGTTCTCATAGGGGACTTAAAAAAGAGGCAAGCGCTCCCGCAGACGGTGCACCACTGCTGAGCAAGCAGCTCCTTCATCCCATGGAATATTCACAGCTCTGCCATGAGAACATGCAGGCTTCCTGCCAAGGCAATTATGGAAATGTGTTTCCATGCTTGCAGACTTCATTCTTTAGGTGATTTGCTTATTTATTACCCACATATCAAACAAAAACATTATGAATAAGGCAATGAAATATAATTTTAATTCCGACTTCCTAATTTCTAACCATCACAGTTCAGCAAACTTAAATGCCTTTAAAATATTTATATATGGCTTTCATATTCACTCCTTCAGGTACTAAGTAATTCTAAGGGTTGAGTGGCATTTCAGGATTACTGTACATTTCTTAAATTACTTATGTTTTATTGCTAAATCTGGATGTGTAAGGGAATAAAGTTCTCCTGCAAAACTAAAAAATAATAACTCCAATGGAAAATATGAAAAGCTACACGTTGCACTAAGGATGATCTGAAGTCTATTTTACAGGTTCCAAGTACTGTCATACATAGAGACACAGTTGTATTAACTACCAAGATACAGAATAATTTATAGTAGTCTGCTGTAGCATACAGTTCCTCTGTTTTTTTTATTTGTCAGAATATTGAGTGTACAATGAATTCTCACTGATTTTTTTTTTTTTATGTTGGTCATTTTTAATGGATTCATTAACGCTCTTCAGTTTGCAGCCAAGTGCCTTTAAAAATGAAACAAAACAAAACTAACAGTAAAAATAGTAGCTTAGAAATGTGGAGAGAAAAAAGGGAAGTCTAATTACATTAGAATGCCATAATAGCAAATGGAGAGAAACAGGTGTCTGTGCAGGACATTAACTCTCGGACACTGCCAAACAGCTCAACCTATCGAAGTCTGTGCTACCTTTGAAGTTGTCCATCTTGGTTAATAAGGAACAAGAGATGAGGACGTCATGCATAACCAGAATCCCAAGTGAAATGCTTAAACTTAAGGGCAATAAGCCTGGCCAGATTCTCTCTGGTAGGAGTTCACATAAAGGAGCTCAAAATCCTTCTGCAGTGGGATTACCTTTCCACTGCATGCACCCTTTCCTCCCTTCCTCTGTGCAAGACCCATACACGTCAGACCTTTGCTGTCAGTCCCTCACTACTTCTTTACATCTTTACTATCAGTGCCTCTGTGTCCGCATTTTAATACTAATGAAAGAACCGTGAACAGCAAAATTAAAATAAAAACTGACGTTACTACACGTACCCCCAAATGTAAACTGAACTCTGAATATCACCTGAAGTGTACAGCGAAGCCTCACTGATTCTGTTGCTTTCCATCAACCTGCTTCAGTTTTGTATTGCTTATTTGGATTTTGCACTCTCAGTGGTATGAAATCTGTTGTCGTAACTCTGTGTGATACTTCATAAATAACTACTGCTGCTTCATGGGAGAATGTATAACTAAATTCCAGTGACTCAGAATACCAGGTTTGATTGCATTCTGCAGAATGACTGAAGATAAGCAAAGAAAACTTTAAGGGAAAACAAGATTAACTGCCCTCAAATTTGCTTTTTCTTTATTGCAGGCATGCAACAGAAAAAAATTTCTCTTCCCCTCCATCCCTGTGCCTTCCACAAAAGGTAACATTTATTTTTTACTTTAGATTTGCTAACCTTTGTAGACTATCAAAGAATGAAAATATATATTTAAGATAAAATAAACTTCTCAAAGAGCTGTTTAATTAAATTAAAAATAACTTTTTTCAAGTTGCAATGGCAATTTAGCTTTTCATAACTTACAGAGTAACACAAAGGTATCAAAAGAGCCTCAAGCACTTAACTATTAAAAAAATTCTCACCTTGCATTTAAAATTTCAAAGAAGTTATATATCCCAATAGATTCCTCTTTGAGCACTAATTTAAAGATTGGCTTTTTTCCTTCTGAAGTTAAACTTAGGCATGAAAACCTAGAGGCACTTCTGGTTTAGCTCCACTCATACCTTTAAAAAATTTCAATAAATGGACTTTACACAGAGATTAAATTCTTATTTTTATAAGAAGTTGCATTTCAAACAGATCTGGCAGTTTAGGGAGTTGTTCCAACGTCACACGTTTTGCTTCATTAAATAATAAACTCCAACATTTTGAAGGAAAAATGAAGCATGTATGTATTTGTAACACTAATACTGTTTATCTTCTCTTTGACAGAAAGAAGGAAAAAAAAAAAACCCCAGCTTCACGGCGTTTGATGCTAGATTTAGAGCATTTTCATCTGCTTCTCACTGCCTAAGTACACAGAGCAGCTCGCTACTGCCCTAAACATATGCAGCCGCAGCAGCTGGCAAAAACATAACTCACAGCCCAACTGTCCCCTACAAAACTTTGGCCTTTAAAATGAAAAAGCTTAAAATGTGGCCTGTGTGTTGGCCACAAGCAGCCTCTCTCCCCGCGTGCCCCAGAGCAATGCGGATGCTGACTTGCAACCACAGCCTGTGGCTGAACCGATTCCCCGCAAATGCAGTCAGCCAAGGAGCTGGTACTGGAGGAATAACTTTCTGAACCATTGCCACCTTGTGGCAATTTTACAAATATAGCAAAGAAATAATCGCAGGCTGCACATCTTCACACTTGGAGCTGGGATCTGTGTGAGTATCAATAAGCCCCTGACCTTAACACAAGCAACAGCATTGCTTCTTCTCTACTCCCACACCACAGTGTGAAATTACCCTTTCTCAGACCATATGGGTATTTCAGGAAAATAGCAGGAGGTGATGACTGCAATTCTAGAGAGCTAGATAAAATATTTCTTATGCAGACTACAAAAAGAAAGGGGCAGGGAGGAGCCAACCAAAGAGCCACTCCCCAAATTCTCAGCTGCAATGTATATGATCTGTAGCACCAAACATGACTTACTGAACTCCCTGAACACTTCCTCAAAATAAGCATTTTGTTGTTTTGTAACATTTGAATTGTTAATTCAAAACTATGCCATTTTGTCCAATGCCTTCCACAGCAGCAGCTTCTTTTGGACAACTTTAGCCAAAACTATACTTTTTGAGAGCAGAGGAGAGTGGAAAAAGAAATAACCCGACAAACGTTCCCTCAAACAGCTGTCTCCCTCCCATTTCAGTCAGGAGGTAAATTTGCATCTCCTGAATGAACAGGAATGAAGGTACAAATAAATCCTTTTCCATCCAACTTCTCACACACTTCTTCAAACATAACTTTGTTTCTGTCCTGCCAGGCTCTTTGTCAAGGAGGAAAAAAAAAAAAAAAAAAGGGAAAACGAAGAGTAGAAATTATGCCAAGGACTAACTTTCTGATGTCATGAATTAAGTTTTGCTATAGGATAATTCATCCCACTTGCCCATACCCTCAGCCAGAACCAAACCTGGACGATACAACAGGTCAATGCATTTACAGTGACACTCAATTTAACACATCGCTTCCAGGACAATAAAAATTAAACTACCAATCATTTCCTAGCAATTCAAATAGACCTACCTGCAGGGCCCTACACATTTAACAGGTCCACTTGCACATCAAACCAAGTTTTCAATCTAAGCTCCACATGCCTACAAAAGGAGCATGGATGCGCTTTACATGTTTTTTGATTTTTTTTTTTAGATTTTGTTTCATATGATTTCACTCTGCCTTGAAAGGTAGTTGGCTAAGTGCCAATCTAACTGCCATCTCCCTGATGTCCCCACCTTCCCAAATCCTCCAACCGCAGTAGCGTGCTCAAAGATGTCGAGCTCAGGGACTCCCTTCCTGCGCTTCCTCTGCAAGGTCTCCCAGCTCAGCTGTGAGGGCATACTGGTCACCCCATCACAGCAGACTTTCCTTTTCCCAAACGAGCCTTAGAAATGGCAGGACAGCATCTAACAACACTTGAAACAACTCTCACTCTACTGCCAAGCCAGACTCAATAGCCACCCAAGACTTCGTCCCTGACCAGCCCTGCTGTAACCCCAGCTTCCTAACACCACCCATGGTGGTGGGAAGGGCTTTATCCACAGGGCTGGACTCTGGAAAGCTGCATGCATGCCTCCTCTGCAAGAGCCAAGGGCAGGGCACAGAGCCTTAGCGTGAACCCATGATTATCCTCTCCTTCCAGAAAAACGAAACGCCTGTGCTACATCATTGGCTGTTAATGAGCTTCATCTCACATCGGTGATGAGAATAAGCCTGCAAAGCAAATAGCCAGTTATAAAGAGCGATTCTCACTCCATTTCCTCTCCTTCTCCCCGACCTCGCCTCCTCTTCCAGTATCTGCCTACACAAACAAGAATATTACTTGCGTTTCAGAACAGAGACGGAGAGTGTTCATTTATAGTGAATTACTCGAGAGATTTTCTTCTGAGAAAGAAGACTAAATAAATAGTATTAGAGAATCTCAGTAGTGAGACAAGGATGATAGCTGTGGTTACTGTGCTGAATTATGCAGGTCTTCATCATGTAAAATAATGGTCCTATACAGCATTTAGGGGGCACACAGTATATGTTGTCCTTTACTATTCATTGCATAAACTGGTTTGGTTTTCTAAATAACGGATAAATATCTTGCTGTCACTTAGCAACCCTTAGCTGTTATTTGATTTTCTTAAAGCTGAAGTTATTCCGAGTAAAACAGTGTCTGTAAGGCTTCTGTTTGCTGTCACTCAGCGCAGACTACCCTGTGCACATACTCGTTGTGAAGCAATTCAGCGCCTTGTAGAATCAAATACTAGATTTACAAAATCAGCTAATACATTTACCAAACAAATTTCTCATTCTTTATAATCAAACAAGCACAACACAGCATTTACCTTTCATTGGTCTGCCACTTGTTTAAAAACCAGAAATACTACCAATAATGTACTGGTCATTCGATTCCACTTACAGGTTATTTCATTGTAAGTTAGAAATATTTTCTGTATCATTAAGCCTGAAACTTTAAATATTTTCATTGTCCAGGGCAGCATATTCAAGATTCTTTGTCAGGATTGTGAAACATTTCACGAGGAACAGAGGGTTTGAGCGTTGGTTTTCTTCAGGGAGCAGAGGGGATGGGACAAAAATAATAGGCAGTGAACAAAGGCAAAGTCTGATATATGTGAAGGAATTCAAGTGTACCACACTGACTGCCAAAATATAGAACTGAAGACAGCTTCCAAAAAGGTCAGACTGGCCACCTGAGCGGAGAAGAAAAATAAGTATTTTGATAATGAAAGGGAACAAATATTTGGCGGGGGGGGGGTAATGAGACTTTCCTAATTTTTAGACAGAAGAATGAAAAGATATAAAGAAATGCAGAAAAATGTAACTACTTAAAAGTTCCTTATAGCAATGGTAGATTTCTTTATTGTTGAAAAAAATTGCCAACCTTTTACAGACTATGCCACACTAGGAAAGAAAGCATCTGCTACGTGTTTGTCCTAAATGCAGTAAATATCACACCCCAATAAAAGCTATCTCCTCTGAGATGAGGTTGTCAGTGCAGTTGCAATCACTGTCTTTGTACTTACTCACACTGCCTGAGATTTGCTGTAGAATTTAGCTGACAGTCTTCAGCTAGATTTATATTATTATTGTATTTGTTTCTTCTGTGTGGCAGACTTCACTGATCTCCTCTCAGTCTTGAGTGTCTGCATAGACACGATACAGCTAGGCCAGCTATGTTTTGCTGTTGCTCGTGCCACCACTGTTTGGGGCCATCTCCCATGCAGAGTACACAGTGGCACCGCAGCTTTACTTCCTTGAGGTTGCTAGAGCCACAAGGAGACCAGTCATGCCTGAAAGCTACGCAAGCAAAGCTTCCAGCCAAGAAAGCTGATGATGGCTTGTGCGGGTGACGATGAAAATTATGCCTAGCAGAGATGCACACAGTGATCCTTGCCTATGGTGGGAACCTCAGCTACCAGTGCCTTTCCAGAAACGAAAACCGAGGGAAGTTTTAGAAGTAACTGCTGCTAACATGTAGATAGATATACAGCTCTGACTCACGGTGTACGTCAGCAGTTCAAACTGTGCTGGACTGAATGGATTTGTCACCAAGGACGATGAAAAGGCTGAGGTACTTAATGCCGCCTTTGCCTCAGTCTTTAATAGTAAGACCAGTTATCCCCAGGGTATTCAGCCCCCTGAGGTGGAAGACAGGGACCAAGAGCAGAATAAACCCCCCACAGTCCAGGAAGAAGCGGTCAGAGACCTGCTGCGCCACCTGGACGCTCACAAGTCTATGGGGCCGGATGGGATCCACCCGAGAGTGCTGAGGAAGCTGGC
>WAAD01011280.1:34779-48318 GCA_013389945.1 Fregata magnificens | reverse complement strand
TCAACCCTGGAGGCATTCAAAAAAGGTGTAGACGTGGCACTCCAGGGCCTAGTTTAGGAGTCGTGGTGGTGTTAGTTGATGGTTGGACTTGATGATCTTAGAGGTCTTTTCCAACCTTAATGATTCTATGATTCTATGATTTGCATCACTTCCTACAGCATAGCTCCTGTCTTCCTCCTCTACATCATCTTTTCCACCCCATGTCAACTGTGCACCCCCAGAACTATTTGTCAGAAGAACTGTTTACTCCAAGAAACCAGCTTTCTCATTTTGAAAAACTTCTCCACATATAAATTAAGCTACCAGAAACAGCTTTTTCATACCTCAAAAGAGTTGCACTGAAGAGCTTTGTCTGCTAACGACCTTACACCAGGACATTTTGCCAGCAAAGACCTCCAAGTGTAGCTGAGGAGGCTACAGCAAAGCTGCTTGAAGTAACGGAAGCATCAGCAAAATACACGTTCCTCCAACCTACTCTCATCTTTCCAAGGTTGACATTCATGTTCCATTTTAGCCCACTTTCTAAGGAGACACTGTGATCATACAACCCTTCCTTGGTTGTGCAAATGTCAGCTTTTTGCCCACACATGTAACTTCTGCATGCACTTCTCGGTTTCTATCAGTTCTGATTAAAAAAAATGTGTGGAGGTTTCACAGATAAACAAGATTTTCCCTTCTCTGAAAAATGGAATTAAGAAGAAATCCAAATTATTCTTCTCACTGATGGAAATGCGAACAAAACTAAGAGACTGTAATTTCTGTTTGGCACCTGGCAACCACAAGTTATATGCCCATCACACTCTGCGGCAACATGTTTCAGGACTAGTTTAGCTTAAATTCAAGGAATAGAAAAGATAACAATAAAGGTTGGAATAAAATCCAGAACAAAGTATCCATTTTATTTTGGGTTCTGATAATGTTTTAAAAATTATTTCACCAAACTAGGTTATTTTACAAAATATTTTCCCCCAAAATTTATCTAGTTTCATGAATAAGCAGAATTGTGTCCATACACTATCTACCTTCTCTGTGAGTGCTGTGAAACAGAGAAATTTAGGATGGATGGGACCTCTAGAATTCATCTAGTGAAATCTCCTTCTCAAAGCAAGGCTAGCTCTGAAGATATATCACACTGTTCAGGACCTTGTCCAGATAAGCTTCACATATCTCCAAGGATGAAGATACTGCAGATTCTCTGCATAACCTGCTCCAGTGCTTTTTCTGAAGTTCCCCCCCCCGCCCCCTAATATCTAGTCAGAAGTTCCTGTGTTGTGGCTTGTGACTATTCTTTCCCACTCTTTTCTTGTGCACCTCTAAAAAGAGTCTGGTTCCATCTTCTCTATAGCCCTATCCTCGTTAAGCACTACAAGATAGCAGTTAACCTCTTAACCTTCTCCAGACTAAACCAACCCAGACCTGTCCACTTCCCCTTGTCTACCATGTCTTCCACCTCTCTAAACATCTGAGGGGACCCTGATGGACTTCTTCCAGTTTGTTGATACCACTCCTCTACTGGAGGACCCAAAAATGAACAGAGTATTCCAGATGTGGCCACACCAGTGTCAAGCAGATGGGAAAAGAAACGTACTTCCCTTGACCTGCTAGCTGCACTCCCGCTAATACAGCTGAACATGTGGCCAGCCTTCATTCCCCCAACTCACACTCCATCTCCCCCAACTCCAGCAGGATCCCCAGGCCCTTTGCTGCAGAAGACCCAGCCAGCCAGCCTCTTGCCTGTAAAGATGAATGGGGCTCTGGCATGAAAGTGTGGCTTGGCTTTTGTCTATGCTGAACATCTGGAGATTTTTGCTGGCTCATTTGTCCAGGAAGTCAGGAGTCCTCTGAGTAGTAGCCCTGCCCTTCTGCTATCAAATGCTCCCCTCAATTTGATGTCATCTGAGAATGTGCTGAGGCTGCATTAAGTTCTATTTTCCAAGCCAATCTACACTTGATTACTATACTTGTACATCACCATCTTTTGGTCAACCTACCTGTACCCTCCCCCAGTTCATCATCCCAACAGAAACAAGAAAATACCACTTCTTTATGGAGATTGGAAAGATAAATTGGCAATACACAATTGCAGCATAAACAGTTATTTTGAGCTAAAGCTTTCTGGCTTCCCTAGAACTAGGTAGGAGCAGACAATCCACACCACTGAATCACTCTTCAGGTTAAGAGCAATAAATTCACATTTTAAAACTCATTAGTTAATCTCATTAATTACATGCCTTCAACTCCAGCTAACAAATTAACGTCAAGAAAATTTAACAAGATTAGTGGATAACAGACATGTATCAACACCATGCCAAAGTACATTGTAGGTACCAAAAATCTACTTGGGAGACTGGACAAGTTTATGGAAGAGAAATCCACTGCAGATTATACGCACAGAAATGCTACACACTAAATACAACTCCCACTCTCCCCCATCTGGTATAGGAAATTCCTCAGATTAATATAATTATGGGAATTACCACATCCACTTGCTCCATTTTCAATCTCTGCCTAGGCATCTCATTAAGGCCACTGTTAGAAATAGTGTAGTTGTCTAGATGGACTGTTTTTCCAATCATCTAGTTAACAACCAGAAGAACCTAAAGAAACAGAGGTAAAGCCTGGCCTGTAAGGTCATTAACAGTTATGACTTCACATCATACAGACGCATATACTTTACAGATGACCACACACAACCCAATTTAGCCATGGTATGGTAGAACTAGGATGCTCAAAGAGCCATAATATTAAGGACTGTAGAAAAAAAAAAATACTGTGCTAGCCCAAGTGACTTTCAGTTTTGTCTGGCAAGGACACTACCGCTGCAAAAGAGACTGCAGCTTTCAATGAGCTATCCAGGTATGACCTCATCTCATCTTGTACAGTTACATCTGTCACATACTCTCCTACATTGGAAACCTGTAGTGGAAGAACTTTGAAATCCTTCCCCAGCCTCTCAAGATGAGCCTTCAAACATTTTTCCATCTCCTACTTTTTGACAAGCCTCAGGAATACGTTTATCACAAACAACATCTAGACACTATCTGAACACTATCTGAACAATAAATGCAAACATCTGGATATCCATCACAATAAACATCCGCTGTGACAGACACATCCAAATCCCTGAATACATTTATTTCTCAGCACATAATATGATTTTGAACCAGCACAGCAGATGATCTCACGAAAACCACAGGGATGAAACTAAGCAACTGCACATGGCAACCAACTCGCACAAACATTTCCTTAGCAGCAAAGAGAGCACTTCTCATGAAAGTGCTCCATCTCTGACCTCCCAGCCCCATCTCTCAGAGCTCTCTCTGGGAACTAATTTTCATAAACCTAGAGGACTGCAGTACACATGAACCCAAGAAAATTTAGTTTTGTGTTGCATTATAAAGTTAGAGAAATGTCCGATAAGTAGGTAAAAGCTTTGTCATGCCCTCCCCAATACCCATATACACCTTCCATGACTATCTATTCTCTAACACAGTCTGATTGACTACTGTAACATAGTTCAATGAAGAACAATTATCCCCAGCAAGCAGTTAACTCTGAAATTTCATGCTTCGATCTCAAACTTGAATATTTCACATGACTAAAACTCCCTCCCCCTTCCCACCTCCCCCAATCATACAGACTGCTCTAATAGAAGGTATTAATATTCTCCCACAAATCTTGCTCTCCTTACACCCAAGAGCCATGATGGCTACAGAATTATTCAACATCAGCAGTCTATCTCTTGAGTTCTACTCAAATGAAAATTCTTAAAGAAAAAAAGTACACCACTAGGTTCTGCTCATCAAGATATGTAAGAGACTCTCCATCATTCGAAGACTTACGTATAAAGAACATCCTCCTGAACCAAATGTTCTAGCAGAAAGAAAAGGATTTGAAAAAAGGAACAGGATACTTTTTTAAATGCACATAATTAGGAAGTCAGACTAGATCATCAGAGTCCTTCTGGTCAGTTTGCAGAAAGTTCTCAGGGCTTAATTTAGGCAGCTGAAACTAACGGGTGAGCAATACAAATTTTGTAATGACATCTGATTGCAGCTTTAGGCGGTACTCCACTTAGTTTTGAATTCTGTCTTGCCTTGTGAAAATGCCGTATAAAGCAACCCAACACAGATGCTTCTTGGTTCTCACCAAGTCCTTCTGTGACCTGATGTGCACAACTCAGGCCACCAAAATTTCTGTAACTGCTGAGCTTTAATTTGGTCTCCAGCACATATGTGTTCGCACCCCAGATGACTTGAGTAACAGACAGTATTAGTATGTTAACATTTCTGAGTAAAATACCTGTTTTGTCACCTCTGCTGTACAACGTGCTGGCCAAGTCAGAGAACAGCCCCTTCACGGCAAAGAGCTGTGGTGGAGAAGGGCAGCAGGGAGGTCCTGACCCTTTTGCCTTGGGAGCCGCTCACCCCTGGCCCCCGTGGTGGCTGCATGGCACTCGTCAGCACCCTGTCTCTTGCCTCCCTGATACTCAGCCCGATCCTCACGCACTCACATGACTCTTTGGCTTGGCCTTGGACCTGCCTCATCACCATGGCCTTCCCAGCAGACCACCAGATGGAGGGTGACCCTGAACACTGCCCCCAGACCTGATTCTGACTCCGACCCCCCCACCAGCATCCCAGCTTGCCTCCCCTTAAGGGCCAGCCTGTCCCTACTGCTCCCCAACATACCCTTCATTTCCCTCCACTGCCCTCAAAATTGTCCCTTTCCTAGCCATAACCTGGGGCCTCTACATCCACCCTCCCCTCTTTCCTTACTCCTGCCTCCACCTTTGGTGATCGCAGAGCTTCTAGCACGCTGCTCCCCATCTCACCTCTCCTCCTTCTCTTCTGTCAGGCATGCTCTCAGGAGAAAGGCAGAAGACCCTGAAAAACAACCACCCCCCACCCTCATGAATAAAAATGTACATTACTCAAGACAAGCAGAAACTACACCATTTATAACATCTCCCTGTAGATCTCTACGTCCACCCTACATAAACTATATAAGCTATGCACTGATGTTATCAGAATAGCTTTCATCAAGATCTTCAATGATTTCTTTCCAATCATAACCCATGCTGCACCTCTGCCTTTCCCATTTTTGTACTGTCTTCAAAATTTTGCAGTCTTTCAGATTTCATAAATCCATTTTCTGCTAATATATCTTCTTCCTCACAGATGCTTCAGAGAGGATCCAGAAGATTTCACCTTTGCATTCACATCAGCTCACATGCACAAGTAGATCTCATTCAACAGGCTTATCTAAGCAGACAACCCACAGTTCTCTTTTCTTCTTCCCTCACCTCAGTTTTCACTTAGAAAAAGGAACTGGTGTTACACTGTCATTCTGGTATCTCTCCCACGGTGCTCAGGTGTCAACCTGGGTCCAGTACACCCCTCCTCAGAGCCCCACAATGTTGTCCATGCTCAAGTGCCCCCTTCCTTCTTTCTTCCTTTCTTTCCTTCCTTCCCTCACTGCTCATGGATGGACACCGCACATCTCAACCAGGACTAAAAATCTAAATCAGCTTCAGCTCAGTCCTCCTTCCAGGCAGAATTTTTGCTTCCCCCTAAATAATCTCTGTGATCCAACTTCTCCTACATTCAACACGAGCTACTTACACTTGAGTTATTATTTTCAATTCTACCTAATGAGCACAGTACCATTGTATTCCAAAGACCTGATTATTCACCATTGCAAATACCTGCTCCTTTCTTTTGCCATGAAAACAAGGTAGACAGTTGAGATATAATTCAGTCATATCACCAGTTCTACAAAGACGCATTTTTCTAAATCAATTAATAGAGAAACTTCGGGGTTTAGGCCCCTAATATTCATGCATTAGGGTATTTTATTAGGTTTTCAAAACAATGTTTAAAAACTTCATGTCCTTTACAGTTGTAGCCCAGTAACTCATTTCCCATACAGCCCTTTTGTGCAAGTAACAGGGACCATCAGACATATCACAATACACAATACAAAGCGTTGAGAAAATTTAGTTCTGTGAAAATAGAGCATAAAAGTCTGGAGAAGTCTGGCTTTAACCCTATCACTTATCCTGCTTAAAAATAAGGAGGAATAAAGTCATAGCAAAATTCTGCTTTCCCACAAGAAATAGTACTGGAAGAAATCACCTTTCAATTGAAGTTTCAACTTAAAAAACAAAACAAACAAAAAAATCTCATCTCCAGTTATAAATCAAAGGTTAGATTTACATAAGATTTCAGTATCAGTAATACAGACTTAGAGGAAACAAAAAAACCAAAAGACAAGTTTAATTAAGGTGTTTTCCACTGTGCAATAATGTTAGCACTAATTTAAAAAGTTATTAAGCTGCACTTATCTCCATACAAAGTTATTGGCAAAATGTATTTCCTTTATTGCAGTCTTTGATGCCTTGAGGGAACAGAGTTAAATGGCTGAGTCAGTCAGTAAAACAGCAAACCAATTCCCTTACATCACGTTCTCCTCCATGCTCTGAATACTAAACAGGACAGAATATTGAAAACAAAAGCTGAATGTCTGCCAGTTGAAACATGACTCTGTACCATGCTGGATGTATTCATAACCTGCTCTCTCTTCGATGAGTAAATGAAATGAATCACAACAAACAACGAGGTTGTACAGTCTAATACTACAGATTTGTTTACTCCATACGTGTATATTCAACTCAACAATAAATATAGGCAGCTACTAAAACTCATTCCCCAGGAAAGAATTTGGTTTTTTGATTTGCAATATAACAAAGAGGATCCACCAGTAATGTTACCTCTAAGGTCTTCATTCTTAGTCTGAACAGCATACAGCAGGTATATTTTATTTCCCTCCTCTTTTGCACAGCCTCCATATATAAAATAATAAAGAACAAAGGCCTCAAGACATTCTCCAATGTAACAATCCAAATAACCAGGTTAGGCAAAAAGTCACTTCAAACACAAGTACTTTCATTACAAAAACATGTGAATCTTCACCTATGAATAATTTTTTAAAAAAGATGTTCTTTTTTATACTTATGGTAGGATTCACAAGTCTTTGCCAGAACAGCCCATGCCTATGAAACCTCAGTATTCCTTTCTTATATCAACAGCCCACGCTTCCCTGCTGGGAAGTGAAAGCGTAGTACACCTGCGGGAATGAGGCTGGAAAGAGAAGAGTGACAGAAAACTTGACAGTTTTATACTATTGATTTAGACGACAATAATTCCCAGGGCATGCTGTGGAATCAGGTTTGATAAAACACAACAAGAGACCAGCAGGAAAAGGCAACAGCATTGGATGCAAGCCAGGTGGAGCAGGGACAAACGGTAGGAGATCCAAGTGAGGGAGTCAAGTTTGAGCCAAGTTCAGTAGGTTGTCACTTGCCAAAGCATTCAGACAGAAGAAACAACTGTCCTTTGACTAGATAAAGTAACCCAAATGTGGAAACCATTGTATAGCAACAATATTCTCCTGACCCTCAGCTCAACCCAGGAATCAGCCAACACGTGATCATGTTCATTTCCTCTTCTCTAATGTTTGCTAGAAATGAAATCACTTAAACCAGTGCCATGGTTTCTTCTGGAATGACAGGACACAGCAACAGATGAATTCCATTTTTACCACCTCCAAATTTTAACTTATACAAGATCATTTCTTTGTTCAGAGGATGGTACAGCATCTAATAACTTTTTCAGATAAATACATTACTAAGTCTAGAACTGTTATAAATATGCCTAATTAGCTTGTCACAGATTGTTCATTAAGGTTTGAAAGGGAACTGGATTGACAGTATTTTGGGATATGTGCATTTGTTAAACTCCGTGCAGAGGGGAAAAAAAAAAATGAGTCAGATCAAGATTAAATAAATATTGTAGAAGTCTTACATTTCTGATTAGGAGCTAGCTAAAGAAAACAGACAAGGAAAAGTACCACACAGTTACAGGAAATCTAGTTTTAAGAAATATTATTAGAATTCAATGACCATTTACTTAGAAAACAGCAGTAGTGGGAATACAGTCTAGAAAAATATTATTATTAATACAGTTTGGTAACTGCTTGGTTACTAAACTGCTTGGATTTTATGTACACAGTAAACAACTTTGAAACAACTACTGGTTTTAAAACTTGGTCTGAGGGTATGAAGGAGAGGATGGAGTCTGTCAACCAGCTTTTACACTTGATGAAATCCCTTCACTACTGACATCCTAACACAAGACAATAAAACTTTTAATCACATATTGTGCTTAGTTTCTGCTTACACTAGAAAAATTTACTTTATAATGTTAAGAAATAGAGGGGGAAAAAGATATACACAAATGAAATCGGTTAGTCTTGAACAAATAGCAGAAGAGAAGTCTGAAGTATCAGATTCACCAGGGTTTCTGGCATTGGAAGTGGCCAGCTGCAAGGCAAGAACAAAGCTCGACACGATCCAAGCACCAAGGGGCAAGGTCCTGCACCAGATTTTCATAGACAAGTAGAAAAAGGAAGAAAAGAGGGAGCAAAGAGCTTTAAGAAAAACCCTAATCGGGTACAACAGCAATCAGAGACTAGCCCTCAGAGTAACATGGGCTGCAGATAAGTGAGCAGAGATGCGGTTTCCTACTTGAGTTATTCCTGAATGTTCATTAAAAATCTACTGGGAACACTCACTTTGGCCTGCTGAAATTAATTCCCACATTTATGAAGTGTAGAAATGGAACCAGTGAATTCTTCTCAATTTACCTTTACTTCTAGGCTGACAAGTATTTGCATTATGATGTGTTTGATTAACATATTACAAGTTATGGTTCTGAGAGTCATTTCACTCCCTTAAATTGCTATCACCCTAACATATATAAAAGTTAGGTATCCAAGTAATCTAGGAAGAGAAGCAAGAAACTACACATAGTACAGCTCTTGGAAGATACAAAGGCACTACTACTGATACCACGAAAAAATGTTTTAAGTTTGAACTAAAAATTACATCTTTGCTGTTCATCTAGTTAAAAATCTCAAAAACTTTGGAGAACAGAAAATCTGTGAAGTTTAGGATTATTGGTGAGCGTTGTTTTGGTTTTTGGTTTTTCTTCCTATTAGTCAGTAGAGCTATTCCAGGTGATATGGGAAACATTGCCCAACAGGAGTAACATCTTCTACCTCCAGGATGCCCCTTTTCAAAATCAGTTATATCAAAATATCTTATTCTAGATACTACAAAGGAGAAAATTAAAAAGCCATTATCCCTCTCTCTTCTCAAAGTCCAAACTTTTGATCACAAATTTTGCAATATGCACATAATAAATAGGAGACGGTTTTCCATATGCAGTTTATCGCCTTAATCTTCTACAACTCTTCCTATTTTTTCCACCCTCACAAGGAGCAAAGTTCTCCTAAACAAAGGGGGAGAAAAAGGAATGAAATAACAATGATAACTGTTTTCTGTCCAGGTAAGAGAGTATAGAGAGATGATGAAAACAAGCAAGCACAGACATACCAAAATTGCCTAGTTGACTATCAACAGCTAAAGCTACTGGTTAAACTAAACAGTGGGGCAAGTTTTGTCTTCAACACGCTAAGCTATTAAGCAAAAATTTAAGCCTTCAAGGGCTTACTCTAATGATCTGGATGAAGACTGCATAACTGAGGCTGAGCAACATTGTGTATGAAGCAATAATTCAACCTCTTTACATATAATGCCCAAAAGGTTATGTTTAAATTGTTACTTTAAAACTGCAGTAAGCTTTCTAAGAATCACAAATAAACCCGCTAACGATCTAACTCTGCTCTTCCAGAGGTATACCTTTTGCTCAAGTCTTTATTCTTTAAGAATATTTTTAAAAAGAACCCCCCAAAACCAGGTAATTTCCCATATGGTTACAATTACTTGAAGTCAAGCAAGTAGGCTATATTTCAAAAAAATATATAGTAATTAGGCTAAATTGTAACAACTGCATTTAACTGATTACTACACTAGCAAGCAGGCAGAGGTTAACCAGGGAGGGTATTCTGACATCATCAAAAGTCAACTCTGTCACCATGAGTATTTCCCACAGTACAGGATTATTTCCAATGTCATTTACAGTACCAGCGGCACCTCTGCAACGTAAGCTGTGACAAGAGCCCATATGTTCCAGTGCACTGACATGTGGCATTGCTACAGTCCAGCTTCTCCTCTGTTTTGACAGTCACATTCAGTTCACAGTTCTAAATCATGTCACAAAATAAGCTTGCCCCATCCCTCCCTAACTGGTATACCTAAGCATACTTCTTTCTAGGATTTTCCTAACAGTTGCTTATTTTTGGGCAATGCTGCCAAAGCTCAGTATATCCCACGCTTTTGAGACACATCTGTTTTCCTGTCCGTGCCTGAATACATCATACAGTTGGTATGCATATGCCCAAATAAAACAATCCAAAATTTCTTGGAAGCATCAAGCATACTGTGCAAGTACACACCATTTGTATATTGCTCATGCACAAAAATCACAGAAAAATTTAAGATGGGTCGGATCTGTAGGGGTCGTCTGGTCCAAACTCTTATTCAAAGCAAGGTCAGCAATCAAAGTTGCTGTATTACAACTACTACAGTGGTCAGGGCCTTGGCCAGTCCAGGCCTGCACACCTCCAGGGATGCAGATCCTGCAAAATCTCTGAGCAACCTGTTCCAGTACTTAACCACATTCACTATCAGAAGGTTTTTTTCCTGATATCTGTTTGGAGCTTCCTTTGTTGCAACTTGTGACTTTTGCGTCCTACCCTTTTAGCTGTCCATCTCTCAGAAGAATCTAGCTCCATTTCTTCTATACCACTGACCCCACCTCTGCAAAAGCTGCCAGGAAATTGCTTTTGAGACCATTGTTCATGATTCCTCTACATATCAATAGCAAAGTTATTCATCAAAAGGATAAACACTAGAAGGTATCCAAGCAGAAAAGAGGACGACACATCAGGAAATAGCTAAATGTGTCTTCTGCACATGTAATTGGCAGATACAGGAACACTTGCACAGTCAAAAAAAGTAGCAGCACTCTTAAGTACTTAGTTGTCTGAGAGATACTGCACACATTCAGGTTTCTCTGGGTAACTTACCTCGCAAACATCTTTGCATTCTTTAAAGGCTCCTCATCTCCAAACCATGCTGGCAATAGCAGAAAACATGGATGTCACATTCAAGGTACCACAGATAGGAGATCCTGTGCTAAGGCCCTTAAAACTGCATACATTGATTCTATAATCTCATCTCTCCTGCCCATACCAGAAACTGAATTTCTGATATAGTGTTTCTCTATGCAAAGTAATTTAACAAGATTTTCAAAACTAGGAAGAGTCACAGTATATTGGAATTATGGGTGCCAGTACAAGGTTTTTAGCTTACAGATTGCAGTCATCCTCCAGAACTATGTCTTACATATAGTTGAAATTCAGAGTTAATTATGTTGAAATCCAAACTTAAGACTAAAAGCAAAAAGTATGATTAAGGCATTCAAACACAGTTAGTTATTCCCACAGCATCACCCACAGAAGAAAAAACACAAAACATGATGAATCTTCTGTTTCTGTTAGAGTCAGATCAAACTTACTGGGGAGCAAATGTCAAAGCATGTCTGAAAGCACCAGTTATTGTATGGTCCATAGCAGAACAAGACAACTGCTCTGTAGATGTCTTAACTGTGTTTCTAAGAGTTACTAATCCAATTCTACTATACAGCAGTGATTTTTTTCCTAAAGGGAAAAAACCAGCAATACTTTATGAATATTTTAGAAGTAATGTCCTGACTGTCAAATCATAGCCTTTACCATATGCATGGGGAAAGTAGCTGTGGAGGACTAATTATTTCTTGTGGGAGGGGTTGCATTGCAGGGGTGGAATGCTGTTTCAGAAGAGTTAAGTGCTTAGCCTAGTTATTCAGAAGTATGACTTACTTGGATTGCTAAATATTGAGTCTTCAGGTTTCAGTGACCTGAATCTAGAATATGCCTGTTTACTTTATTCAAGATGAATTACACTCAAACCGCAAAGAAATTGAAGGAAAGACTCCCTAATGACTTAGGTCTGAAGACCCAACCTTACATAAGGCTTCTCCATCACTAGACACGATGGCAAAAAGCGTTTAATTCTTACTTATTTTTGAAGAACTTAAGTTTCATGTTCTGCCTCTGTGGGCCCGATAAATAGGTGAATATATTTTCTTTCAGTATTTTTGAGCATCAGTTTGCCTAAAAATCTTCATGTGGACTCTTTTGTTAACAACAAAGCATGGTTTAGTTGATATTGTGTATACACATCTGAAATTTATCATCCTGATCAGAGAAACAGAGTATGTTCACAACTACAAATTACATTTAGTCATACATCTGCAGCACAGTTAGTGTATGTCAACTATGGTAAAAAACGTCTGCCAAGACTCTCCATATACCGATTCAGATTTTTTTCTGGTTCATCAATATGTAATTCCTTATCACCTTCTCCACTTATTCTGCAAGAAAATGTGGGAAGGAGGACAGCGAGTTCTTGACTGGTATAGTCCAAGCGAGTTTTAACTCAAGAAGCTGAAATCAACAGGAAAGCAGACAAGCTTCTTATGGAGCAATTGGATCTTTCAACTGGGTTGAAAAAGATATTAAAAGAGTACTGATTAGAATCTTCTAGTTCCCTTAAAATGACTTTCCGCCCTAAAACGATCCTCCCCACCCCTTCTGGTCCCTATTGGACTTCAGCCTTATGTTATTTGTCTTTAGTCCGTTTCACCACACTCCCATTGATTTTCTCCCTGACTTCAAAGGCCAAACGTCCACCCATTTCGAACGAGGCTTTCCAGCATCCACGACTACAGAAGACTAGATGCCAACTATTTCAACGCTGGCAGAATCTACCCTTGAAAGAGCAGGAAGAAGAAAGGGTTTCCTCACACAAGCTCAGACAGGTCTTTGCCAGCACACAGAACAGTAATTTCAATGGAAGAACAACGATAAGCAAGCAATAAGAGGAGGATTGCAGTGATATGGAGAGCAGGAAAAGCCCTCACACAAAATGGTATGTTTTTGTGCTTTAAAACACAGGCTCAGATATTTATACCTCATCAGCAGGATGGCACTGTGTCCAGAAGATGACCACCTGGCAGTACTGGCTCCTGCTGCCTTGCCAGAGAGAAAACAAGTGGCAGAGGCAGTAATACTTGCTTCTGAAAGGCCCTCTGATCAGCAAAAACCCCAATTCATAAAAAACCTATAGAAAGGAGGAAAGGCAAAAAGCAGAAGCGTTACCAAAGCACTACAGCCACTCCCCAGCTGAGACCTCCCTATTAGTTACCACCACTTCCACACCAACATCCACCCAAAAGCAACAATTTGAATACCAATGAGGAAAATAAATCTCAAAGTTCAAGGGCTTGCTAAACTTTGCCTTGAAGAGAGAAGATAAAGAGGCATGATTATTTGAAAGCTGCATACACAGTGTTTTAGTTTGGTGTGTTGTTTTTGTTAAGGGTTTTTGTTTGGGTTTTTTCTTCCCTGCGCTCTCCTGTTTTTCTCCTCAGCATCTGACATTTTTCACTGATTAAAAAAAAAAAAAAAAAA
>WAAD01011280.1:158-34318 GCA_013389945.1 Fregata magnificens | reverse complement strand
AAAAAAAAAAAAAAAAAAAGGAAGAAAGAAAGAAAAAAAAGAAACACTTCACTAGATAAAGTGATTGAATCATTTTATGATTTTTGGCCAAAACTCTCTCCAATAACGGTACATTACACCTATTTTAAACACTCTCAGTTTGGAGGAAAGAACTGATGCCCATTAGCTAGGTTGCAAGCTGTCAGGATTCCAGTCCCGCTTTTAGCTCTTTGCATACAACATCTTTGCAACTACATCCAATGTAGTTTTCTCTCATTTCAGTATTTTAAAATACTTACTACTCCTACAAATAAGTAAAGAAGCTGGTAGTGATCTGTAATTTTCACTGCTTAACATTCTGCCCTTTTAGAAAAGATGCATGCAGTATCCCATAGAAGCTCTGAGTCTCAACGCTATTTGCAGCAAATCCTTGAAATTAAATCAAAGTCCTAGACTTCAGATTTATTCTGTGCTTGCCCTAAAGCTTTGTTTAGATTCAGCAGCTATATACATCTGAAAGCCTCCTGGCTTCCCATGTAGAAACTAAAAAATTGTGTGTGTATCAAGATGTTTGACCATACAGAGGACCAAGCGCAGTCAATATATTAATAGCGGCACCGTTAGCCCACCTCTCCTTCTGTAGTAACAGACATTGGCAGGCAGTTCATAGTATGTTCTCAAGAACTGGAATTCTTGTTCTGAGGTTTAAAATAGAGTGATTACGGAATATGTTTTTATTAGTTAAAAGACAATGAACTGTATACTGAAGTTATGTTTAAATTACCCATTCAAATCACAAAAAACAAGAACTCAAAAAAACCCAAAATTAAAGTTACCACCTTAACTTGCCTCCATTATATCTATCCATGCTACTGTCACGCTGATTGTTGTCACAAAAATAATCACAAAATATTTTTCTCACATGACATTCATCTTAATAAATAGCATACACACAGATGTATGTATATTTGCCTTCCCTGCATGTCAGGTATCTCTCTATAAGACAGTTCCCATCCTGAGGTACCCCAGTGCCCCAACGACAAATTCAGCAGTTGACTGTGCAGACAATTAAGCTGTTTGATCAAAAGCTCAGTAAAGTTCTACAAAAGTAGCAGATATTTTAATTAAGTCAGTAAAACTGCAATTAACTGACACAACTCTAGTTCCACAAATGGAGCATTTGTCGGGACAGAAGGAACGGGTTGTTCAGTCCCAAAATCTGATTACCCCAGTGAGGATGAGGTTAAGAATGCTCATTGTGTTATTTCATTGTATTGTAATTTATTATTATGAGAATATATGATACATGACACATACATTGTATGCATTATATAATATATTATACATGATACGTACATCATTGTATTGTGATGTATTGTACCATTTGCTGCTGTAATAATAGGCAATTAAATAACTGATGGAAATCCAAACTTCATTCTTTTCTGCGATACGGTGATCTCATTTACACAGATGAAGCTGAATCTCAAGAGAAACTTTAAATAAATAAGCGGTTGTGGAAAAGAACTGAACCAAGCAGTTGAACCAAGTATTTTCAGATCTGTCTTATTAACCAAAACACTTCTATTAAACCTGTTGTACAAGACTGCTTCACAAACTTCTTTGCAGGAAATCAGGGGGAAATAAGACCATTAGTATTCTAATTAATGGAAGGAAAGGATGATGGTTGGTAAGTTTGGTCAAGCACATTGGCTATAAAGAATACATACTAGTGTTGAAAGAATCAGAACAACTAGTTAATGAACTCCCTACATACTCGTAAGTCCAAAGAGGACAAGAAATCAACCCAAGTGACAAATTCTGAATCTTAGAAACTTGGTTTAGAGTTCAGATTGAAGATTCTAAGACAGCAGCAGATATTATTAACAACTAGAAACATTTGCCTTTATTTCAGAGTAGTCAAATTGTCCTTTCTAAACCTACATAAAACATGAGTTCTAAACGGAATCTAACAAACTAATCGCCTAATCTGCAATCACACATGCTATCAATCATGTTTGCAGTCCTGGAACTTTTAATTTGAAATATCAGTTTAATCTAATCATGTAACCATCCGTTGTTCCAATAAAATCACAGAGAAATTTAGGTTGGGAGGAATGCCCGGAAGTCATTTAGTGTAACCCCAGGACCAGAACAAAGCTAACTTCTAAGATAAATCAAGTTGTCTAGAGCACTAACATGGATATAGTTACCCAGGGTAACTTAGAAATCCTTCATTTTTAAGTCCCATGTTGATGAATTGTTATAAGAAAGGTTTAAAGAAAAAAACCACAACAAATCACCTCAAAGTTATCAAAAGAAATGAAATTTTGTCTGTCTAGTCTGTAATCTTAGACTAGTATTTAAAAGTCTTCTTGAAATAACCAAAATGATCCAGTATTTACCATCTCAGATGTGTCTCAAGACACTGTCTTTCCACTGTCCTAATTTGTAAAATGCACTGGAATTGTGACATGTGGCAGCTTGGTGCTTTCATAGTCTTTATTGTATAACATGGTAAACAAACACAGAATTGCCTGTTCTTACAGACTATCATAAACTGGTCCCCATCCCTTTCTTCCTTACAGACTGAAAAATTGTGACAAATCACCTAATCTTATCTGAGTCATTAAAACTGAGAAATGCTTAAGAAAATGTACTTTTTCCTCCTCCTTTTCTTCCACCCGTGCTCCCCCAAAAGAAACAGCATGCTACAAAAAATGGTGAAAAAATGTTTAATCTTATACTTAAAACATAGGAAACTTAGATTTGGGAGTTCATCAGCTATTGAAAGTCAATACATATTTTCAAAAATCCCCCAAAATCCCACATATACCAGCAATCGTAATAAAATTGTGGATTCCCTAATATTACTAACTCAGAAAAGGTAATTCTGCCAGTTTCTTTGGGACATCTTAGTTTATACCTTCCTTCTAAGATTTCATAGAAGCATTTAGGGCAGAGATACGGGAAAGCAAAAGGCAGCAAGAAAGGTACAGAAACCGTACATAATGTAAATTCCAGTGAAAGAGGTAAAACAACTAGTTGTGTAGTAGTTAAAAGAAGCTAAAATTGAGAGCTAAAACCAGAAGATGTACCTACAGAACAGACAGTGCATCCTACAAGTAACAAACATGAATGATATAAATATGGGTCACTTCCCCCTGTTCCATATAGGGACACAGACCAGGATTCAATTTTTATTTTTTTTTTTTTAATTGACAGCGTTGCGGGTTTTGCTGTTTCTATTTTCCTGGAGAGGAAAAGATTTGAAACATACAGAGGAGAACAAAAAATAGCTTCATTGCTTTCAAGCCTTAGTGTTTAGATCAGCACAGGTAATTCCCAGTTTTATTTACATTTGTGCAGGAAAGCCCCACTGAAACCAAAATTTGAGATCTGCCACTTTCTCCCATCTTCCCAAGACATTGCTTAAAAGGACTAGCCTCTACTCCTCATTTTCTTCCCCCTCATTTTATCCCTACAGCAGGGTAGTATTACTATGCCAGACCCTAAAATACTGCTCAGTGAGGAGAGAGATCCTCGAGCCATTTAGGATGGTGATCAAGATACCACAGCTCCTGGGAAGAAATCAGACTCTTAGTCACTGAAGAGACATTTCTAAAGATGGAGAAATCAGTCTTAATAGGGGCTTATTGCTCTCTTGTCCTGCACAGGGCTTCTTTCCAAAAGCATCCTTTTTCTAGAGGGCAGCTTACAGATGAGAGGCTGCCTAATTTCCCAGGCAAGATGTATAAGCAACACACAGAGAACAAAAAGTGAAATGCTTTTCCTTCACTACAACAGACTGAACTGAATAACTGATCATCTGGCTCCAGGATACAGTAGGAACAGGTCACAGCTGAGAACTGGTGAAAATCCAGACTCCACTGAGCAAGTGACAAAAATCTTGTGTTTACTCCTTTGTTCACAGTAAAAAGGCCAGCAAGTAACAATGCAACCACTACCAGAATAAAAGGCTTCTGTACTAACTAAAGTTGATTTGAGATTAATTACAAATTCCCATCAATATGACAAAAACAATGAAACTTTAGCAAGACAACAAAGCAGAGGTAACGCACGCAGCGCATAATGGTCTTACAGCTTCAGAAGGGAGTCGGTAAGAGTCATGTGCAATTTGTATCACTTGTGTCAAAGAGGCCCAGTCCCAAGAAGTGATGATTTGCCTGATCAGTGTCATCTTTTTTCATCTACAAGTGCTTTTTGCACAAAGATATGCAGAGTGAGCTCTCAGAAAAGGGCTTTTTTTCCCCCCTACATTGCCAACATAGATTAAAAGTTAGCACATTACTGAACATTATGGTAAAAGCAGAGGCTGGTGCTAAGTCTTCTCCTAGAAGTTCTTTACGCTGACAATTTCTACCTCTTGGAAAGAGTGAATTCTCCCGCTTAAAAATATCCCACACAATCATGAATACATACATCAACAAGGGGAATTGCAAAATATTATTAGAATGATTGTATATTAACAGCTTTTTCACTACATACAAATAGTATTACTCTTTTTTTTCCTTTTTAAAGAACTGTAGGACCCCATTTTACACATATGCCCACATGCTAATGGTAGTATGACAGGTTTTAATACAGTGTCTCATGTTAGCAGATGGCCCTTTGGTGCTGTGTTTTATTAGTTTGTTTTGCCCAAGAAATATTTGGCTACAGGAACTGCAGCATGTCATTGATTTTATTATATTGGTGAATTATCTCAGAGTCTGGTAATACAAACTGCTTAGACAGTTATTAATTTAATTTATGTTTTTTTGTTGTTGAAGACACCTCTTTGTCGTTCCCCCCCTGCTCTCAATCCTCTGCTATCACTCCCTTCCCATCAATCCCAACTGATGGTTTTCCCATGTAATATTCTTGCCATCAACTCATTTTCCCCATTTCCTGTCCTTTTGGTGTTCAGAGTGGATTCAGCATCCAGCTCAGCTCACATTTCAGTCCGTGCCCTGGCTCATCTCCCTTCCTCCGGTCACCATTGGTGACAGACTCCCTGCCAGCCACCAGGCTCTGGGACAGCTGCCAGCCTGGCTTTTCTTATGCTTACATGCTGCAGTGCCTCTCCATCTCGCTGTGCAGCACGAAGCCTGTGCACAAGCCGAATGCAGGAGTAGAGTGCTGGTGTAAGACCATCTTTCGTTCCTCACAGAGGCACCTGACACAGCGGCAGCTCTTCCACGTCCTTCTGTCAGCTGCCAAGACCATAAAGCACACCTCCCTGATTTGAGCAAACAAATACCATTAACCAAAAGCACACAATGCAAGTGTTTTGCACAAAGCAAGCATGACACACTTCTAAATACAACTTCTCCCAAACACTTTCAACAGTTGCTCCAAAATAATTATAGTAGCTTAAAATTAAAAAAAAAAAAAAAAAAAAAAAAAAAAAAAAAAAAAGCCTACTTTTCAACCTTATGTAGGTCATCCAGTGTTGGAACTTAAAACTCTCAGATCCACACCACAGTTGATAGGAATGACTGGAGGGGAAGCAGCATGTAGAGAAGCCCATATGGGCAACATATGCTCCACCAGGAAACCACTAACTTTGTGACAGCAGCAGAATTTTCAGAGTAAGAGATGTTTATACGTGGCTCCTAGAACAGAGTGTGGTCTAAAGATGGCAGGCCACATATCCAATCACAAAATATCCCATTAGAGTCATCTGTGGGACGAGAACAGGCAATGATCCCCTGCTAGAATACTAAACAGCTAAATGTGCCAAAACACACAGGCACACTAATACAGCCAAGGGTTCCTTCCATTAATTCAGTTTAGAGGCAATGCAGTCCAGCATTTTCTGTCTAAAAGACAAGATATATTAAAAGAAAAAAGAAAATTAAAATAACGTATGGTACATTTTAAAATTACGCCAATTAGCAACAATTTGTGTATTATCAAATACAATGTTAAAGTTTACCCAAGTCCTTTCCAAGAAGGCCAAAAAGCAGAAAACTTCCAAATAGTGCTTAGCACAGAAAGTGCTCAAAAACACCAGCTGAGAAAAGATACAGTGAGCTTGGGAAAAGTGACTGCTTAGGACAGGAAAATGATAATAATCTTCCATTCTTCCCTTAAAAGGTGATAAATCCTACTTGTGTCACATTTAAATATGCAAAACCTAAAATAGAAAAAAACCTAAAATCCAGTTTTCACCAATTCTTCAGTATCTTAAAAAAAAAAAAAAAAGGCAAGCAGGGAAATACTGTTAGTATTGTCCTAATTTAGATAGGAGCTAATTAATAAAAACAAAGAAAAAAAAAAAAAGAGAAATGCTCTGAGAAAGAACTGTTAGCAGGTGGAAAAATGTGTAAGTGAACTATTGCAACAGCCAAAGCTGTTTGTCATCTCTAGGTAAGATTCACTGGTGACTTTGAAATCCAAACGTGAATCATAAATTCTAAGCCTGCCACCATTTTTTATTTGATGTGCAGAAAGGTGTGGAGAAGCCTCCACACTTCCTATGCTGGATGATCACTATAAGTTACAGAGCTAAATTCTATTTAGAACTCAGCGTGAAGCCACATGTAAGCTCACAGTTTTCAGCTGTAAAATGGGCAACTAACAGCTGCATCCCACAAGATAATAATATGCAAAATCTTGAACATTCTGAAAGTGTCTAAAACCACAGAAATACAACTACAGTCTCTGAATGAGCTGGGTTGTTTTGAGCAGAGTAGATAAAATAACATTTATTACTTTTTCTGTGTTCTGCTTTGCCTAGATATTCAAAGGTTTTCAAGCCTATGATTTTNGGATCAGAATATATTCTAAGGTAGCAATTTATTGTTTCTTTCATATTTCCCAAATTCTTGGATTGAAAGACTATGATCAAAGAGCTATCAGTGTGAAGACAATTCCAGCAACTCATTTCTTCTTCTTTTATAACCTATATTTAGAGTATTTCTTCATTTACTTATATTCTTCCATTTAATATTAGGGAACTAAATTCTACTAGCTGAAACTTCAATGTATTAGTGTTTACATCACTTTCAACCACCTTGTAGCATAAATAATTTCACAAATGTTTTATGGAAATATAAATCTGGGCTGTTTAGACAAGAAGAAAAGGCTCCTTACCAAATACTTTCATTGCCCTCTAAATACATACTACCCTGTAAATGCATACCACCACAACATATTAAGACATTTCAAGGCATCGTTGTCTTTCAAAAAAAACCAACCCAAAAAACCAAAAAC
The DNA here is from genome assembly GCA_013389945.1 of Fregata magnificens. Taxonomy (NCBI): domain Eukaryota; kingdom Metazoa; phylum Chordata; class Aves; order Suliformes; family Fregatidae; genus Fregata; species Fregata magnificens. Next base: position 27,121 of record WAAD01011280.1, on the reverse strand, counting down.
CAACAAAATAAACCACACACACACACACAAAAAACCCCACCAAATCAAAACCCAGTCAAACCCTCTCCCAAGCCCCCACTGTATCATACCAGCTACTTCAAAAGCAAATAAACCTATTTTTTACTACCAGTGCAACTTTCAGCAAACAAGATCTCTAGGGTTCAAGTCTATTTCTACTCACACTACTAAAAGTACCAAAACCGTTCATCCATGCAACAGAGAAACTCATGATCTCCTGGCTTACAGAAGATTCCTTGAAGATAGAGGACAGTGTGTGGTTATCTTCTCTTCTTATACTTACCTACACTATTTCTTTTGCCTCCTCTTTTTCCCCCTTATATCTCTCCCAAAACCACATACTTCATAGCAGAGCTCGTGCAGTGCTTATTAGGAGCCTATTTTATGAACAGTACAGTACTTTAAGTATTCAGAGCTACACTCTTTTCCATTTCATTCATACACATATGGATACGCTTATACTATACATGTCAAAACCATTTATATTGTTAGGGTGACTCTACAAGTGCACGTAAGGGAATACAACAGTCATTTCCCCCCCTCCTTTGCTTATTCATACAAAATGAACTTGAGGAGATGACCATTTAGTTCTAATCTAAGTGTTAACATAATAGAAAAGCAAAGGGAGGAGGAGAAGGGGAAAAACAGCAATTTCCTAAATGTTATCTTGCTTAAACAATACATTCTATATGCATACATATTCACAGTCTCACAGACCACCGCTCTGTCTTTTATAGACTAGAAAGTATGAAGGCCAATTATCCCTTAAAACTCTTGCATGCCAGTAGAGATTTCTGGTTTGAACTTCAGGGTATGCAATGGATGCATTATGGAAGAAGAGTGTATGGAAGGAACAGCAGAACACTACCAATTTTCTTTCCTTTCCTCTCCCATATCTTAGTAGTAAGCAGTTATAAAGCCTCAAACCGTTATCTTAACGGAAAGTGCTAACTAATTATGTCTTTATCAGCATTTCTTTATATTCTACTTGCACAAAGACAAAAGTCATCGTTTGCATTTAAATGCAAATTACTGAAGATAACCCAAATATTCAGAATTTTTAAGAAAATCCATTTCCTAAAGAAAGAGAACCACAAAAAAAAAAAGCATAAGTACTAAGAAGCAGAGGACAATTTACTTTGTTTTTAAACAAACAGATCTCACTTAATTCTGAATGATGTAGTATATCATTTCTTGACAAGAACTTGTGATTCCAACTCTGCAGTTAATTACACAGCAACTTGTCTGGCAATAAAATCCCTGTGCCAGAAGTCCATAGTGTTATAGCTCAAAGCCTTCCCAGTGACAATTTCCCTCCACAGATTCAGGAGCATATGTTATGTCAAGACACAGATTTCCAAGTTTATAAAGTTTTGGGAGAGCTTTCAGGGATTCAAACAGACAACCTACATCCTAGGAATTTTCTAGGCTCTGTCTTTTAATTGGAGGTAGAAAGGTAGGAGGAAAAATAGAAAATCTTGAGGCCAGAGTGGACAAGTGAAGGAACTCATTTAAGTTCACAAGTAGAAAGCCTCTGATCCACTCAAGTAATGCAAAATAAGACAGTCATTAACAGGAAAAGGAGACAGTAATAAGTGTTTAAATTAGTGACTTTAAATATGTTATTCGGTTTTTTTTAGATTGCAGAAGGATTTTAAATACTTCTACAGGCATTATAGAAAAAAAACACAACAGAGCAAATGCATTTGCAAAAACATTGTATGACAAACTAGGAGCATGAAAATCATTATTAATAAGGTACCATTTTTTCTCAGTAAATATGGACTAAGCTTCTACAACAAGAAGTCCAAATGACTCTGAAAACCCAAGCCTTCTCACATGTCATGACTGCTGTTTAGAAAGCCAGTGACATAAAATTTAACACAATAGTGACAGCGCATGCTCTAATGCTCCCCTTCTCTCCTTCAAAACCACAACCCAAAATATACAGCCAATATCAAAGGCGTAATTCACCTAATCTAACTGAAATGTCTTTGAATATATATTTATGTCCACAGCTGAACCATCAGCTTAGGCCCCTTCCAGTCAGTGGAGACAAACAGGCATAGCACAGTCTGCTCATCCTAATGCAGATATCTACAGATGATACAAATTGCAGCCCAGAAATGCCTGCTTTTCCTCTGCTGATCATGGAAAGTGACCTGCAGTACACACTCAGCCAGACATCTCCACTTGGTAGGATGAATTCCACTCATTCTGCCATATAGGGTCCGATTCCCTCATCCCTGCCATAACTACTAAAACTTAAAAATGAAAAAATAAAACAAAATAAACACATTATTTTAAAAGTAAATGTAATTCGTTCATAAAAATCATCCTCCAGCTTACAAACTGTCAGAAATGTATTAAAAGATATTTCAATTAAAGAAGCCATTAAAAATGACCATACTGTAAGTATCAAATAAAATCTTACCCAAATCCTAAAAAACAGTTTTGCCCCTACGCTTATAGAAAGGTCCAGCTGAAATCACTGCATCTAAAAGGGAATCTGTGGTATCATTTGCATCAGTAAGCAATAATGGGAATATGGATTCAACTCCTGATTTAGAAAGACAAATATAATTTGAAATGTTTTTTGGTTAAAATTCATCAACAATTTCAATTTAACACCAAGTTGCACTACTATATGTATTTGGATGCTGCTCAGCTTTTAGCTGTAGTTTACTAGTGCATTTCTAACTGCATTTCTTTAGCTTCCTGATTCTTCCTGAAGAAGTTTTAACTTGTTTTACAGATGTAGTCTTCTCACAGATAATTTTTTCCCCTTATTTTGTATTTCAAGCGATCACCTACACTAGAAAAGTCAAGGTGACTTCTCCAATAAGAGGAACAATGTAAAATCACATCATGCATCTATGCATTGCACTACCACAGTTAAAGCCTGAGAACTTCTGACTATTAAACATGCTCTAGCAGTGGTTACTGCTGGAAAGCATTAAGTCCTGTGTTTCTACATCACACGAAGTTTTGAAGTCCCCTCCATTAGACACTTACACATAGGAACTACAGTTTAACTTGCCGAAAGATGTTGGCATTTGTAAGATTGGGGGTTTTATTCTGTTTATTTGGTTTTGTATGCAAACCCAAATCGTAAGGGCTCAATAGTATGAAGGAAGTTACAATAATTCTTAGGATTTCTGTTGTTTCAGAACAAGATCTCTCAGTGCTAAAGAGTGACCTATTAAGAAACAATAAAACTGAGTTTACAGCAAAATTACTTGTACTTCAGTACAGCTTTTCCTTCAAGCATATCAACAGTCTCAAACTCAACTGAACTATTCAGATAACACTGTAAAACACTAATTCCATTCTTTGTCAACGTTTCAGCCTGATTTTAACCAAAGGAATTTAATTCCTCCTTTCTGCAGGAAAATACAAGAATGGATTTAAATGTGACCAGAATCAGGCTCACATGCAAACCTTTCTGTATGCTTGAATACTAGACTATTGGATATACCCAGCTGGCTTTCTCTGCTATTTTGAACAATAAAAAAGTATCTTGAAATCCAGAAATACAACTGAGTTGCCAATGTACCCCATGACAGACGTAGGATGTAAGAGGACTTCATGTTGCCTGCGTCCTTGTACAAGTAACACTGAGGTTAGCTCTCCAGGTGCTGCTGCCAGGAGCTCCATCCTTCCTCGATTCTCCCACATCTCAGGCGCTGACCTCTCCCCTACCTGCTATGACCCTGATAGCCAGCCTTCTCTAAACCAGCTTTACTTGTCTATTAGTTCTCAGTGCCAGCCCAAAACTAAGCACTCCCTCAAGTGTATCAGGTGGGAGAGGAAAGAACAGAAAAAGCAAGAATTTCCACTGTGCAACAAAGCACCAAACCCCTCAGCTTTTACAAAGAGGTTTGGCCCCCCGTTCTTCCTTCCCTGACACATTAAAAGCTAGGAGGGATGAAAGTCAATCTCTGATCTCCAACAGCAGTACAGGGTCACCTTTAGAGACAGGGTGCTGCAACGCAGCTCTCATTTCCCCTCCCGGAACCGATCAAAGCCACAATGGACAGAAACCTTCATATTCATGTTTCTTTGTCTCCTTCAAGTAATAGATAAAACCTGAGAGAGAGGAAAAAAGAAAATAAGTAGCCTCTCAAGACACCCCCAACTAAAACAGCGCTCTCATGTTCCAGTCTCAAAATTCCATCCAGTTCAGGTATGAATACTTATAGCACAGACACTGCAAAATAAAAAAAAACACCAATGCCACTGGCATGCAAAGGAAGCAGTGCCTGCTTTGCACCTCTGAGGGTCCAGCCTCATGCATAGGGAAGCCAAGTTCGACTCACGTTCCCTCTCTCTTTTTAATATTATAGATGAATCACGAAGAACAGCAATAATCGCTGTGAAGCAATAACATTTAATACAAGGGGGTTTAAGTGACTATATTTATCAGAAAAGCTCCCCCCCCAGCTTTTATTGGTAGACAGAATAAAAATGAAATCTCCATAAAGCCTACTGTTTTCTCCTCCTGCATTATTTATACTAGTTGTTTTGTTTTAAATTAAAAAAAAAAAAAAAAAAAAAAAAAAAAAAAAAAAAGGAGCTACATGACAAAGGACCGTGCAGTTCTTGATTGAACACTACCCCTTCTCTGGCTGCTGCAGCAGATAAATAAAAAGAGCATAATATCCAGTCAACCTAGATCTAAAAAAAAAAAAACCCAAACAAAAAGTTAATTACATCTTTTCAAGTAAGAAAAGGGAAAGGACGATAGATGTGTTATGAGAAGAAAGTAATCAAGATTATTATTCTACCAGAAAATCTCTCAAATGCATAGAGAAGAACAAAAACCACAAACGAATAAGCAATCGCTGTGTTGTGTAAACGGACAGTTCACTTCTTAATAACTCTGTCTCTTCTTAGGCATGATTAAACATACTTCTAGAGATGCTTTGCTATGGTAAGCGAGACTGACAGCACTATATTGGAAACCCCCTTAATTGGATCACATGGCAAAAATTTCAAACAAATTTTTAGGCTGCAACTTCGTATATACCTGCCTGCAGTGATCCCCCTCCTCCCAACCAAGCCAATTCAGCAACGCCCACAGGGGCGGCCCAGGCCAAGCCCGCTGCTACCAGTACAGGTGCGTTTCTTGGAAAAGCTGCAATACCTCTGTAGGCTGAGAGAGAATTTTAGAGCAGGACAAAAGAATGTTCCTTGTGTCCAGAAAAGGTATTTTGCCACCTCCATAAAAACAACCTCTGGTTTTAGACAAGCTATTGTACTGGGTGCAGGTGCCCAGGCGCTGGCAGCGGGGGCTGCGGGGCGGCCTCTGTGAGGAGAGGCCGGGGCTGCCCCGGGCCGGGCACGGCCGGTTCCAGCCGGCTCCAGCCGACCCACCCCAGGGCACGGCTGAGCCCAGCAGCCAAGGTGGTGGTGCCTCGGGGAAAAGAGATTTAGGAAAGGGCAAAACCGCCACACAGGCAGAGGAGGAGGGGGAAAAAAGTGTGAGAAACAGCGCTGTGACACCAGGATGAGAGAAGGAGGAGGGGAGGAGGTGCTCCCAGCGCCAGAGCAGAGATTCCCTGGCAGACCAAGGAGAGACCACACCAGAGCACGTGGCATTTCCTGAAGGACTGCAGCCCCTGGGAAGGACCCATGATGGAGCAGGGGAAAAGTGTGAGGAGGAAGGAGCGGCAGAGAAGAACTGTTCTGGACTGACCACAGCCCCCCATTCCCCTTCCGACCGTGCCACTTGGGGTGGGGGCAGAGGTAGGTGAGAGGGGAATCAAGGAGTGATGATGAGCCTGGGAAAAAGATGAGGTGAACGCTGAAGGCGTTTTAGTTTCCATCTCTGTTTCTCATCATCCAACTCTATTCTGATTGACAATAAATTAAATTAATTTTCCCCAAGTCAAGTCTGTTTTGCCTGTGATGGTAACTGGTAAGTAATGTCCCTGTCTATCTTGACACACGAGCTTTTCCATCTTATTTTCTCTCCCTGTCCTATTGACGCAAAGGAGTGAGAGAGCAGCTGGGTGGGTGTTGGGCAGCCAGCCAAGGTCAGCCCAGCACAGCTATAAAACTCTTGTTTCTGCCTACTCAATGAAGTCTTTTGCAACTGTGTACCCTGATAAACCTCCAGAAGCTAGAGGCTCCCTCTGCAGCCAGAACCCCAAGGTGCTGGCCTACCCTCTGACACGGCTAATAAGCTAACACAAGTTATATGGGAAAACTCCAAACAGCAGTTCTGCCTTTGCCAGTCTTTCTCCCCACTCTCTCAAATCAATGAGACGACCCTCCTCAGTTCAGGGTATCCTTGACACTAGGTACTCAAAGATGGTAAAATAGAAGGTGACCTGATGAATGAAGAAAGGAAAGAGAGAGAGTGGGAGGATGGTGAAAGGTTGGGAGGTGACAACTGGGGCAAACAAGAAACTAGAGCTGGGGCGGGTTGCGCAACAGGGCTGGGACAGGACCTGGAGGTAGCACAGGGAGGTTGAAAAAGGACAATGCAAGGAGACAAGACTGGCAGGAGAGCTCCATTACAGGAGAACCCTTAGCAGGAAAGCAAAATTAGTCTGGAAAATGAGCAAGAGCTGGGTCAAAAAAACCCCACAAGTCAATTTAGTGAAATAAGGAGGGCTGCTGTCTGTGTGATGCCTGCCCTACAGCACACGCTTCAACGTGTGCAGGAAAAGCAGCAAGCACTGGCAGAAGGGAAAGGCTGTCCACCGTGGCTAAACCAAAGCCAAAACCCAGCCTGTGCTCACTGGCAGCAAATTGCTCCTCCCAGCCGCATGAGCAGTGATGATGTTTTGCACAGTGCTCTTATTCCTGTTATGTCCCTTCTGATGGGGAATGACCAGGCAGAATGGCAGAGGGCTGCCCGTCAAGCACTCCAAGGGGCAGAAACAGGGGCCTGGCACACGCTGGGGCAGTGTGACAGCACCACAGCTTGGCTGCTGCATGAGGCTTCCCCCACCAGTGCCTTCTGCTGCCAGGCGGCTGCAGCCCAAGTCACATCATGCTCCCAGCACGATGCTGCGTGGAAGACTCCAGCAGCATGGGTGCACCTGGGTGGTGAGGGGAACTGCAGGGCAGCCAGCCCCAAGGTCCAGCCTGGAAGCAGTGATTCAGTAAAAAAAGGACAGANCAAAAAAAAAAAAAAAAAAAAAAAAAAAGAGTTAAATTGTGGTCAAAGGGTGGATTTCCCCAGCAGGGGAATGGGAGGAACCAAACCCACACCTACACATCGTTACGAGTCCCTTCCCTACTTCCCAGCATAAAAAAACCCTACAACCAAACTATCAAGATATCAGGTTATCATTTGGAAATAGTCACTGCAGTTGCAATGAATCAGGACACAGGGAAATACCAACAGTCTGAAGGAAATAAACTCAAGATCATTTATAATGAATGCAAACTTGCAGCAGGTTTGAAATGTCTCCCTTTGCCATCTGTAGTTCTGCAATAATTAATATTAAATCTTTCCCAGTACATTACCACAAACAGTTACTTTACAAGAGTCTTAAACTGCTTATCATAAATTGTGTAATTCAGTAAACACAATGGGAAATGTTACTGCATTTAACATCATTTGTTTAAAAAAAAATCCTTGCTAGCCTCTAATAATTCAAATAAATCTTATGATTAATGCAAAAATATGAATGCAACCCATTCCATGAATTATGTGGGGCTTTTTGATGATACATCAAATGCAAGTTTTTTCTTCAGTTTTCGCTTGCTTCCATTTCTCATCTAACGCTTTCAGACTCCATGGAAATGTATTGACAAAGGACATCTGGTAGGCGACCTTTGAGTTTTCAAGTAACTTGATTATTCATCACTTTGAATGACATTATATGCTAACCACTATTTACATTTGGCCTTTGTGCAGCTATGCTCACTTATATATTTTTGAAAAACAGCATCTTTCTCACCCCCTAGCATTTTTTCTTTTTTTTAAATGGAGTCCTCTGCAGGTAAGAACTACTTAGGAAAAAAAAAACCCAACCAAAAACAAAACCAAAAAAAACCCAAAACCACACAGTAAATTAAGTGATTGCACAAAAACCACCTTTCTGACAACATAATCGCTGTGCTGTGTGAAAAGACTGCAACACCAAAAAGTTTCAGCCTCCTAATATCTTTTTGTAGAGGAGCTTACTGTGCTTTCAAAGTCATTTATTTTGCCCTGTAGTCATTCAAAGAAAAAAGATAGGTCAAGATGCTATGAAAAAGAGGAAAGCACACAGAATGAAGAGATGCAAGCTTAGCATCTCCTTCACTGATTCGCTGCAAAACACTTGTGACAAGGTTTCTGGCCTTCCAACAGCTACCTATATAAGTTTTCCCCTTCTGTCCTGTGGCCCGTACAAGTCTCCTCCTGCACCCAGTCCAAATTTCCAGCCTCTCAGCCCCACACTACTCTGGGCAGAGTGAAGACTACAAAATTTGCACACCAGGTTTCCCCAGCTCAGACCACCAGCCACACCCTTCCTAACTTCTACTAGTTAGGAAACTTCAGTCATAGGACTACATCCATGTTTGCCAGCAATGTCATCTTCTCAGCTACAACCCTTCATAAAGCTTCTCATCTGCTTTTTCACTGGCATGCAGGTCTGATGTGGACTCCAATAAATACTAATTTAGCTATTATGGTGCCAATTTGTTCTTGTGCTTTAAGTCACATATAAGCTTTCTACATCATCTGAAGTGCCGTAGACCACTGTATTACAAGTAGTAATTATTTGAAAGACTACATCTCCACAATACTTTTGTTTATCCCTCTGAAACAGCGTATTCTTTTCCATCCGTCACCTAAGTGAACTCTTCGATAGCAAAGAGTTTGCACAGCAGACTACTAGGCAGCACATTGAAAGCATCTCTACCCTTGAGAGACAAGTAGCAACACTAATGGAAGAGCTCTTATGAATTCTCGAGTGCCACATCTTAGAAGGATGTTACACTTGAACACAAGATTTGCAGCAAACGAAAAGAGAAATCAATAGAACTGCTACATTATGCCCATGGTGTGCTTGTTCCCACTTTGTAAGAGTCTCCTCTAAGTAACTGTATCCCTGTGCTGAAGGCAGACCGTTGTTACCATCCCAAGTTCAAGTGAACAGAACTATAATTCAGTCCCCCCACAGGTGAAGACTAATTTCACATCTGTAAGAAACAGGAGTCAGTACCGATCCCAGAGCACCAGGCATGCTCCGGCGGGGTCACCGCTTTAACTTCTGTGGTCCATATTCCAGCAAAACAGAAGGCAACAAAAGGCTCCAAGAAAAACAAACAGAGAGAGATATTAAACCTAGTGCCAAAATGACTTTTCCCCATAATCAAGGCAATTTAGAAGAAATTACTAAAGAAAACGATTTTTTTCCCACAAAGATCTGTGAATAATGTTAGGGTTCTGTTTCAGTTTTTAAACAAAAAGTCGTATGAAGACCTATGAATATGGCTTAAGACTTCACAAATGTAGGTATTTAAGTTCTGACTTTTCTGTTCTTTTTTAAAGAAAAACGTTTTATACTGTGGCTCCAAAACGAGCTCATCAAGCTGACCAACTTGCACCAATAGTGGTATGTAGTAAAGACAGAAACACACAATAATTAAAAAAAAGGGAAAAAAAACAAACCAACCCAAAAAGAAAGCTGTGCAATTTAAATTACAAAAGCTACATGACCTCAGCTTCATTTAGATTCTGCAACGGAAGACAACCTTCTAGGAACACAGGAATAAGTAAGTCAAGAACTCAATACAAAAACTTTCCAAAGCTTTTCTGACCAGAAATTCCAGCAGAACAGTGCATACTTATTACAGTGTCCCATGGGTGATACAAGTAAAGGCAGTTCCCAGAGAAGAGAAGGGATTGCGAGCTCCACAGCAGCACAAAGTTAATAGACCAGAATTGGTCATGGAAAGAATCATCTACAGCAAGATAACATGGCTTTTATGAAGTATTGACTACTAAAATACTGGAGGTATATTCCATCATCTTTTGGGTCTTGCAGATTATGCTCCTACTCTCTAAAGGCAGCATATTACTTAACTTTGTAGTTTAGTTTTCATCTTTTTTAGTTACTTCATGTGCACCTTCAGCTACATTCATTAAATAATTCACTTTTACAGATGTCTCTCATAACATTTCAAAACTCCTTGGTAATCCAACCTGGCTTTACGAGCTAGCCAGCCGAAAGCAAAAATTATTAGAAACAAGTAAGTTTTTAATGACAATTCTGCTCTAACATTACTGAAATACATAAATCCCACCTCACGATCTTTCTTGATATTTAATTCATTATAAACTGCAGGTCTGTTTCTTTGAACGAAACACTGATTCCCCAAGGTATCGCCTCTGATGTGTAAGAAGTCGAAGCTTGCAGGGAAGCAAAGCATTCGCATAAAGGCATTATGTCTTCCTTTGAAATAAAACTTGAAACTCGCAAGTTTAATTTTCAAAAGCCCACATCCCAAGAAAGTTTGCTTTTAAAAACTGCAAAAGAGAGGTAGAGATTCTGTTCTTATTTTAAAGGCAAACATATAAAAGCCTATCGTGAAGCAATAGGAGCTGTAGCATGAAGTTATTATAAAAGGTTTCAGAGGCAGCAAGCTACCTTGAAAGGATTTTCTCTCAGGAGAATGACTGAAAATAAGATTAATACTCTTGAGAAAGCAGAAAGCAAACAAATCATATAAAGAATGAGATTCTGTTTTTCAAGAGAATGAATTAGCATAGGTAGAACAAGCAGTATCGTACCCTAAAATCTGACTTTATAAAGTTAAGAACTGGACAGCCTAATACCTACTGCCAAAGCTAAAACAGCAGCACTGTAGTAGCCATTTCTCTACAGATAGATTTTAGGGAGAAGAATCTTTTCTAGGACCACTAAACCCAGCAGGAGAAAAAAAGGAAGGGAAACTCATCATGAGAGATTACTTCTTCCTTCAAAACAGTGTTTCTAAAGCCCTAAAAAGAGGAACAGGCAGGCAACCAACACTGAACAAGCAAACAATTAAAAAGAAAAAAAAGAAAAGACATCACACCAAAAAAACCCCAAACCAACATGCTAGTTGCTATAGAATAAGGCCCTTTTTCAGGAGAAAATAATTGTCAAACAATTGTTTATAAAAAATGTAAATGTATTTTGCTAAATAAAGTTTAATATAATTTGGTAACACATTAAAAACACAACTGCTCTTCAAATACAACAGAGCAAGTTGCAAGAGGTATATAAGAGGTACAGGGGAAAAAAACCTAATTGGGACAGAAAATTATCAACATTAAACACAAAACAAAATACAAAAAAAAAATAATACTTCTTAATCAAGTAAATGTACTTTCTAATTCTAATTATTTTATTATATCTGTTACAGAAAAGGGTGTGTAGCCAACTGTTGTGGTTTAACCCCAGCCAGCGACTGAGCACCACACAGTCACTCGCTCACTCCCCCCGCGGTGGGATGGGGGAGAGAATCAGAAGAGTAAAAGTGAGAAAACTCGTGGGTTGAGATAAGAACAGTTTAATAATTGAAATAAAATAAAATAGTAATAGTAATAACAATAATAAAAGAATATACAAAGCAAGTGATGCACGATGCAATTGCTCACCACCCGCCGACCAATGCCCAGCCAGTTCCCCAGCAGTGACACCCCGGCCAACTCCCCCCAGTTTATGTACTGAGCATGACATCATACGGTATGGAATAGCCCTTTGGCCAGTTTGGGTCAGCTGCCCTGGCTGTGCCCCCTCCCAGCTTCTTGTGCATCTCCAGCCTTCTCAGTCGGTAGAGCATGAGAAGCTGAAGAGTCCTTGATTTAGTGTAAGCACTACTTAGCAACAACTAAAACATCAGTGTGTTATCAACACTATTCTTATACTAAATCCAAAACACAGCACTATACCAGCTACTAGGAAGAAAATTAACTCTATTGCAGCCAAAACCAGGACAACAAGTAACAGAACACTAGTCTTTATTAGTCAAGTGTACTGCAGTGAAATTGTCTTGACTTCAGATAGCACATATGCCTTCAAACTTAAGGCCTAACTGCATTTCATGACCCTGGAGCATCCCAGCCCACCAGCTGAGAAGTGCTTGTCTACAGCAGTGTACTACAGCAACACTGATGTATGCATGGCAACAAAGATTCAAGTTGATAGACAGAGATTCATCTTCACAGAGAAGTTCTTGAACTCAAATTAGATCAGAAACTTTTAAATCCCATCACCTGGCCAAAATTAAATGGGATAGCTTCATCCTGGTGCTTGTCCCAGTAAATATGGGGACATCACTTTGAGAAGTGATGTTTGTTTTCTTAAGAGAAAACATAAGTTTCTCAGGGCTTCCCCCTGGCTTCCCCCTCGCTCCCCCCCTTACATGCAAGCAAAATAATGTTGTGTGAGTCCTAATCACTTTGGATTTGATGAACTCTCGTCTTGAAGGAAGAGATTCCATGAAAAACACAATGTGGTAAAAATGCAGCAGACCAGCAAAATGAATGCAACATCCAAATTCAACTCTGGAGTTTATACTGTAAACAGTTTGGCAACACTTCAGAATGCAGGATATATTTCCTTATGAAAGAGTCACACAGATATTCCTTACCACGACTTGGGTTGCAGCCATCACACCCCAGCTCAGCACTTCCCACTAGCCAGAGACCCACGCGGCTGTGTCCCACCTACACCTGTGTACAGCTGGAGAATTCAGCGTGGGAAATTCTTCTCTAGATGTATGGAATTTTTTTTTATTCTTTTTTTTTACCCCATGAGAACAGTCAAACCCCAGAACAGATGTCCAGAGAGGTCAGAGTCTTCATCCCTGGAGGTGTTCAAATTCTCCTGGACACTCAGTGGAGATCTTCCCCATGCAGTCAGCGTTGCCAAGTGAGAAAGTCACCTCACTCTACAGCAGATGCCTTATAAATGACCCACGAGTGGATGACCTAATGAATGAACTGACGCACGCTAGCCTCTGCTGACCAGATCACCACTATCTAAATGGCAGTCCAGACAAGCATGCCCAAAATTACAGATCTTACTGAATCTCCCCCCTTCCCAAGCTTTTCTTCTTGCATGAGCAAACCCATCTCTTCCAGTTAAATAAAAACATTAAAACTAGCTAACTCATTTCTGAATCACTGGTTACATCCATGACAGTATCTGCCACTTCAACATTACAGCACTTGAGAAGTAATAAAGCCTCTTCATGTATCAAGTGAGAGAAATAATCCTACTGTATGGCTGATTTTGTAATTTACAATAATTAGATATATTCCCTGCAAATTTTCCATTCTTTTATATGTAAAATATACGAAGTGTAGTTCATGGTAGCATAAGGAACACAGATTCATTCATAGCATGAAGGACACCAATATTGTACAGTCACTAGAAAGGCTGACACAGAACTTTACATCTCAATTTCCATCTTGATGCAACATCACAGGTTACAAGATACTCTGAAAGTGGAGCATTTTATTACCCAAAATACCAGATGTTTCATGACAAGACAGCAGCATGCTCACAACACCCACAATAATCTACAACTTGCAGAAAACCCACACTTAAGGGGAGTTACACTTAAGGACCAATGCCCCTCTTACTTTAGAAAATATATTCTGTGTAAGCCAAAACCTGGAGTTTTTCATAACAGTATTCCATGAATTATTTAATCATAAACAGTATCAAACAACAGAAAAATAAGGAAAAGAAACTAAGATTCTGTGAGCCTTCTGTAAACACCCCCTCATCTTTCGACAAGGGAATTTTTCCCCAGTATTTGATCTCCATTTCTGCTAACTTTCAGAGCTATGGGAATAATGCATATCCAGCCTAAATTCCCAACCTCTAACAACCAGATGCAGGACTTTCAGGCATATTTAGCCACACTATATTGCTCCTATGAACAACAGCTACAAACAAATTAAAAAAAAAAAAAAAAAAGATCGATGACTTTGTTGTTTATGTACAATGAAGTCCCAGAGTCACATGTTAAAGAATAAATTCACTCCCCATGAGCCATCTGGTTTAAAGCCAAGTATTTTTCTTCTCCACCCAGAAATCTTGTATAAACATAAGAACAGAACATTACTGTTCTTTCAAGAGGAACACACCTAGCAAAAATAAACAATTCCCTCTAAGTCAGCTTCACGAACACATTTTATGAGGACAAATTTGCAGCCTATCCATTTCTGACAGCAGTCAGAAAGCAAACCTATTTCTGGACAGGAGGCTGAATGAAACAGAATCTGGTCATGGGCTGCTATTGCCACACACCTGATTTTCAGTGCAGTATTTCCCATTCACAGTGGTATGGCCTAATGCAAACAACACTGAAGTCCTTTCATTACTTACAGGTTACCCCACTGCTCTTATGTCACAGGCCAATTAGTAACTGCTCAGCTGTATATTAGCTCAACAGGCATTTTAAAGTCAAATACTGACAGATTTGCCTCAGACAACTGATGTCTGATACCAGCGTTTAGATTATCCAAGTCTTTCAGATGCTTGTCCCTTCTCTAACATTGCTTTTTATCTTCACAGTTATGTACAGTAGGCCCCCATCCACCAACAGTTTTGTATTTCCTATTAATTTGACTGAACAGCTATCCTCAAAGCAGAAGAGAAAAAAAAAAAAAAGGACACGTTTTGTTGGTGATTTTTTTTTTTTTTATCATGTCTGACCTTCAGAGGCACTGTTGTCAAAACAGGTAAAACCAATTAAAGTCATCTTTGAAAAAATGTAAATTTCTAGGAAACACTATACTATCCAAACTAAAAGTATAGCAAGTTCTGAACAATTATGCCAAAAAACTCTCTGACAATTTTCCCTTGTTAACCCTCCTGCAGTTTTCAAAACATTCAAGCAAGGGTGTCCGTCTCCATCAGTAAGGGAAAATCGAGACTGCCTCCCCCAGAACAAATTATTTGCCCTTTCATCTGCCTGTCCTTACGCCATGTATTGACTCCTCTGCTAATACTTAGCCTGCTCCTCCTTCAGTCACCCCGAATGGGAGATCTGCAGGTTCTGCTTGCACACCTGGAGCTTTCCCCCAAGCCGCCCACTGGAGCAGGATAGAAGAGCTGTAACCTTCAGTCTCAAGAGTGCTTTTTGGCTGCAGAGCAATAAGACTAGCAGTTTCACCAACTTTCTAGCAAAGGATAACTGAACCTCTAGACAAAACTGAGGCACCTCCATCCTTTCCCCTTTCCTGATGACATTACTCCTCTCTTGCAATGAGTTAAGACAGTACATTCTACACATCTTCCCGAAAATAGAGACAACTAGTGTATCATCATCTTGCACACGCCTCCAAAATTTCTCATTCCGATTACTATTGGGGACCGTGCAGAAACTCACATGCCAGCCATTTTACATTTTCTGCCTGTTTTCCTCTACATCTTACATTTAGTTCATAGGCACCTTTTACAGAATCTCACAGTGCTGCTTAAAATTCAAGATTTGCTTATTTCCTTCAACCACAACACTTAAGGGGTCAAAAGCATTTCCACCCTGTTTCAGACTAAGCCAGTTTAGCCCAGTACTCTGCCTGTGACAAAGGCTACCAGGTTCTCTAGCAGAAGACGCAAGATCCCCATGATAGACTGGAGGCAATTTGCCTTAAATAAAAGTTCCATTCTGTAATAAACAGAGATAAGCTTAGACCTTGAGCCATAAAGTTCAACGGCCTTAAAATATGTTTTGATAGTAATTCAAAATGAGGATAGTCTACTCTTGAATATTAAAGTTTTTTGCAGGTAGGAAGAAGTTTAGAAGAAAGGTAAATTCCTTTAGTCCTAAATTTCTCTCTCTCAAATTCTTGTCCTACAGCCTCGCTCAGAGCAACAGGCAGGAAAGATCCTCCCAGCACACACTGCAGAGTGATCAGAGAGGGCTTCTGTCCGAGTAATAACTTGTTTCACACCGAGGTGCATCGCTGAGAGCCAAAACGCCTTCAAAATATGTCAACCAAAGGAACAAACCTTGGCAAATGTCTGATATACCAATCCCGCTGCAAAAATATTAACGAATAAAAGAAAACACCATGAGATAAGAGTGATAAGAGACAGTTTTCTCCTCTTGCAGGATTTGTTTAGTTTGGTTTGGTTTTTTTTTTTAAAGACAAGTTACCCAAAATTCTAGTAACAAAGTCCAGCAAGTTATTTGCTGCCAGATTTGCTATTCCTCAATGACAGCAAGCACAGCTGAGAAGACTTCCCTCCTGGAAACTAATTATCAAAATTATAATATTCAGATTACATTATCTCAATTATTTAATTAAAAATCAGGAGTGAGGATAGGAGCTGCACTGCTGCAAAGCATATCATGAAACATCAACAGCTGCAGCTGCATCCCGTAATCTCATTGAGTTTCAGGACATCTGTTGTAAAGAAAAGGAAGACAAGGGACACACAAATTTCTACCAGAAGTTCTCCCCGCTTCCACCAGCAGGTCTTTAAAATACCACTTCCAGGGAGAAGCAAACCAGTGAAATAAAGGGGAGTGGGGAAATCTCTCAGTCTAGAAACAAACCCAGAAATGTAGACCCAATATCTGACTAGACACAGTGAAAAACTAGTAAGTTTTGAGTATCACAATAGTCCATGCTCTTACTTACCTATTTTAATACAATGGCTGGCTCTGTAGCCATCCACATTACGTTCCTCCAGACAACTAGGAGGAGCTGACATTTGACTTCTGCACACTGATAAAGACAGGAACCCCAGGGGAGGGGGACACAACACTGTTTAGCCATTTTTCAGCTCTGTGTAGATTAGGAAAAAGCATACAATTACACTGTATTTTTAATTCTGCACCAGTTATGATTTAATTACTTGATTTCTGTTTAAAGGAAATGGCCAAGAAAATTTTCTCTCTCTGCCTGGTGCTGGCAAACCTATTCAAGGATGATTAAAATGTTAAAGTTTATCAGCCCCCTTTTTTTTTCCCCTACTGCCTTATCATTGCAGAGTGGTATGATTTTTCTCAAAAGTCTGCCACTTAAAAAGCTTAAGGAACAATCTCAGAAATGCTTATTTCAAAGTGTTGCATAATGTCATTATTAGCATTTTATTTCAAATCACGACTCATGGATATTCATTCTGAAAAGCTATAAAATAAAAGCACTAGGAAGCATGCAGTGAGAGACCAGGGCAATAATGAAAATGAGAATGGAAATCAATAAAGAGAAAAAGAACTAGAGCAATGGGACCCGGACCGTATCACAGACCATAATTCACTGGTGACTAACTTAGACTGAATGCTAACGACTGAATGCTGGCAGGAACGCATTTGATCAAAACCTACCTGACACAGCACAGAGCTCAAAAGGCAAATCAAGCAGGTCTCTGAAGCTACTGTAATTAGAGCTTAATGGTGTGACCAATTTTTGTTCCCTTCTTAAAAAAGAAAAAAAAAAGGAAAAAAGAAAATAAGAAAATAGTCTTAAAGCTATTACTCTCTGTAAATGCTTAGTTACAACTTCACAACATATTCACAGAGCATCTACTTGTGTCAAATCCCACTGAAATTAAAAAAGTTCACTTGCTCAAATTCCCTGAAGGCCAGGATCTGAGCAGGGCACTGCAGGCACGTGAATGGGAAGAGGTTAAGTGATTCCAGGACAGCACACATATTTAATAACACGAAGGCAGATGAGATAACATCAGATGTTTGAAAGAAACAATGAAAGGAAGTTGGCTGAAAGCCTCCCAGCTTTCCCCGCTGGCAACCACGCTCAAAGACAAGCCTAACAAAAACGGGCCAACAGGGGAATTACCGGAGTAGAGTGAAAGCTGTAAAATCCAAACCCAAGGGAGAATAAAGACACTTTCAAACACAGACCACTACAGGTCTGCATTTACAGAGCAGCCCCTTCAGGTGATGGGGAGTGCTACCAGGGAGCCCAGGGAAAGAGACTGGCATGTCACCTTGGCACCACAAAGAATACGAAGGTACAGGCAACAAGGACAAAATCCCAAATTGGTAGGTTAATATGCTGCACTGCCCAGTGAACATGCCCTGTTCATCTCCAGTCTATCATCGCCAAGACTAAGTAACCAACTGCTCTCCCTCTTGGGTGTGTGTGAGTGAGTGACAGTGCCTTTCCTTCCATCATAATTAAACATGGGGGGAAGCCACAGCTTTCTCTTCCAAACAGTTTAGGACCCGTTTTAATCCAATGAGAACCCACTGATCGGCTGCAGTTTATGTTCAGGGTTTATTTTCTGTCCTCGGGTCTTTCATTTAAGTTCAAACAGAAGAAAAAACACTATCTTACCTTGAAATAAACTCACCACTAAGTTCTTTGCAGGTGGTTTTACAAGAAGTTTACGAGACAGCTGAACTTCAGGTTTCTGCTTATGAATGGAGCAGTAAACTGTAGGAAGAAAACGCACTGTGTCCAGATGTCTTTTTAAACCTCTGATGAGTTGACTCGAGTGAGGTACCCAGTCAACCCATCAGTGTCTGAAGTGACACCAAAGGCTTACTCAAACTAGTAGGAGTGGAAAACCTGCATTTTTTCCCTCCCCAAAACACTGCGTAATCTAGAGGTTGGGGTTTTGTTTGGTGGTTGTTTATAATATGTGCATGCTTTAAAGGGAACCTTTCTAACAGTAACAATTCAGTTTTGGAAAAAAGAAATTGGACTAACCTTGTCACATACAATTATCAAGTACCCTTCCCTCTCGGATCACCAGGAGGGGCTGAGCGACGGATCTGTAAATGCTCAGCACAGGCCTTTCTCGTTTAAGTCAGGAGTGAATTCTTATCTTTTATCCTGCAAAAGCTGCTTAAGAAGATTTCAGTACACACTGTGCTGGTAATTTATGTATCTAAGCAAAAGCAACAGAACAGGATTCCTGACCTCCATCTCTCCCGCTGTCACAGAAAAAAATGGCACAGTATTAGGAACATGCCAGAGGAACAGAGCTGACACTCCTGCATAGCTATTGCATAGTGAATTGGGGCGGATCTGCTATTCCAGAGATGCAATTTCCTTTCCAAACTTCAGATAAAAATCAACTTTTAATATTTCTATTATTTGCAAAGTGACAGTAGAGGACCAATACTTAGCTATGCTTCATGTTTTACACAGTGGGCATAACAATGAAGGACTGAAGCATACAGACATCAGAGCTTTCAGAGGGAGAGATTGAGATTATTCCTTCCTCCAGCTCCCTGTTCTGCACTCTTTTACTGAAACTACCAAATTAATTTGACAGGATGCCCCTTTTCCCCTTTCTAAAGCTTTTCTTCCTTCTGGTGCAAAGGACCAGACAACACAATCCTGAATCAAAAGGAAAGACACACGCTGTTCTGTAAAATCCGGTATAGTTGAGGAGTGTGTGAAGTGGAAGAGAGTTGTGGTGAATGAGGTTTGCTTAACTTTGTGCAAGTAAACCTCACAGGAACAAGAACCAGAGTTTCAAAGTGATTCACTCGGTCCCTACCACAAGCGCGAGCACTGTTCCCAAGAAGCACAGAAATAATGACTGACCTTCAGAATAATTCACAGTATGTTCTTTGTACCAACTTTTCCAAAAATTATAATTACTTAGAGGTGCTGAGTAGGAGTAAGGCAGACAGGCCAAGGCTCCTTGCAATTTTCCAATGTTGGGAGATGCCGAAATTATAGCACTACAGGAAGGATAAAAAATGAGGTAGACCCAAAAGCCACTCACTGTTGTGCTCTATTCAACCACAAAATTGTGGTGTCAAAGGAAGTTAGGAGGGAAGCAGGAATCTATGTCTTTTGTCGCACAGAAAACCAATGTATATACATGTTAGTGGGTTTGAAAACAAAAACATTGGCTCAGGTATGCTGGATAACATTTTAGACAGGAGAACTAACTCCAAAAGCTGCGGCATAATTGCACCGTTATACATGTTGTCTGCTACAAGCATTCAAGTAACATGCAAAAGTATAGTAAAAATTCACAAGTGTAGACACATTCTGTACAGAAGTCAGCATGTCCTGACCATTTAACCTCCCGTGGTCAACAAAAAGCTTGACCCAACAGATGTTTGTTAAACTCTGCTCTGCAGTGCCAGAAACAGCCTGTTTAGAAGCTTATTGGATGACCTGGAACTCAAGACTTTTGATAGCAGTTGGGCTAAAAACGAATTAAGAGGGAGGCACACAACAATGCTGCAACGGAATGCATATGAATTGTGCCACTGAACGGTCTTTGTTCTTTACCACTGCAGCACTTACTTATTTTGAGAGCTTGCTGATATGCATGGTTATTGAACATGAATCCGGTCTCAGCAGTTTGTATTTTGTCAGAAAGATCTTTTTAGCCTGGAAACTGAGAAGTGATAATTTATTCTCTACGTCAAGGAATTAAGAGGAGTTAATCAATTCAGTCATCTAGACTGAGGAGTTAAGAGACCTGCGTGAGGCGGCGTGGAAGTTCTTTAGAAGAAGAATCTGAAAGTTGTCCAGCATTGCCCAAAGAAACCTCCTTCCCAAAGGAGGGCAGCCGGTCTCTATTCAGAGGAGGATACTACTCAGGAGAAGGATATAAAAATAAGGTTAGAATCAGGGTAACAGGGCAACATCTGACCCAAAATGGGAACAACTAGTCCTACAAAGTCACAGATTTGCCAGAATTATGTAAAAGATGATAAAATCAAGTAATCCGTTTGCTTTTTATTCTTAGCTTTCTGGCTAAAAGAATGCTGTAGATCTTATCTAGACAACAGTTAACCAGCTGAGATACTGCCACAAAGGGGAAAAAAGAATCCATTAAAACATGAGGGTAAGTGTTAAAGGAGAAAAAGCAGGCCTCTGGAAAGGTAGCTGCAAAGTTCTAGAGGGCTATACCTGCAAATTAAACATAAATGCAGTATTTCCATACTTGTTATGACAGAGAGAACAGGAACATGACATCGTAATCTTCTGATTTTGAAGATTGATATTGAAATTCAAGGCTGGGTTGCACTAGCACACAGAGTGGATAAGAAAACCATACCGGAAAACACAGCTGGCGTGGGAGCTGTGGTAACAGAAACAGGGTGAAATTCAGCATCCCACACTTCAGGCCAGGATTCATGAGAACTTCTGCAAGATTTTTGTTCTCCTTGGCTGCTCTGAGCTGAAGGCTCAGATGTGCTGCCTCAGCACATCCCAGGCACTGTGCTAATGTGAAGGCGACATGAGAAGGAGGGTGCATTAATTCCAGCTGCAAAATATACAGAGAAAGGCTGTTAGGATAATCAGAGAAGGAGAGAGACTACTGCATGAGGGATGGTTCAGAGCTTGGATTGTTTCATATAGCAGAACAAGACACCATCCCCTATTAAATCCTTCAGGAAGGAAAAGCTGTTATTTTAACTGAAGGGCAGAGCTGACAGAACAGCAAGTGGGTATAAAACAAACTGCAAATGCATTCAGTTGGGAAACAGAATTCTCAAAACTACTAGAGTAATGAAAAACAGTGGGGTTACCTACTAACTGAAGTTTTACCCGCTTATAAAAGACACAACAGGTCTCTTTTTTGGACATGAGACTGCCTCAACCCAGGAGGTCCCTTCCCATTTGGTGTAAAACTATGACACACAGTTAACTTGTTTGTGTGTTGAAGACATTCATCAGCTTTGCAATGATTTTGCAAGATAAGCTTTTCATCCCGCAGCAAAGCAATAATTTCATTCAGCCATGATATATGCCAGGGTGCTTACTAGGTGTACCTAAGGCACGGTAGCTTTGTTAGCCTAGCTTACTACACGTTCTGTCAAAAGCAAAGCATTTAATTAAACAGCTATCACTAAAGGCACAAATACAGTAGCAGAGCTGTTTGGCAGCAGCGGTGCTATTCCCCAGTAACTATTTTGTGATTCAGAAAGAACCTTCTGAACTGGCAGGTGGAAAAAATACCTGTTTTAACACAAGAACTATTGAGGGGAAACCTACAGATATCCTGTTTGTGCCACCTTTCAGAAAAAGCCCTTATTTTGTTCTACTAAGTTGTATGCACACAATTTGCAAGCACACACATGAGACTGCTTAGAAGCTACTGCATCAGAAATGGTGTCCCTAACTCCGCCTATCTCAAAGCATCCACAAACTTATGACTCCTCTTAAAAAAAAAAAAAAAATTCTGCTGCATTAAATGCCATCCCCTCTTTAAAACTTTATTAGTTTAGTCCATTCTGATCTTTCTCACTCTTCTGCACTGATTGCACAAATTTATTTACTTGCTATAGAAAAAAAATTATTTCAATGTTTAATTGGGCTTAAAATTATTAGGCTTAAAATTAGCAAGCAACTTACAAGCATTTTTACACAGTTTTACAATTCTGATAGTACCCTAAGTTCTAATGTTTTTTACTTATTCATATGAATGACTGTAGTGAATATATATTACCCAACACCTGCCTTAAACACACAAATGCACATACTGTCCAAGGATGGGTTCACTCCATTGACAAAACAATCTGGTTTCTCACCCTGAATCCTTCACCCTTTTTGAAAGGGAAGGTTAGAGGCTACCTATCTTCTTCTGATGTTATTATGCAATTCTGTCTGTTTTCCAGGCTCTCCAGCATTATAGATTGAAATGGATTTGCATCACTGACCATCTATATTGCTCAGAGCTTCAACATCTCACACCTCTTCACTCAATCTCTCAGTCTACCTGTCACTCCAGCTATTATAATCAGTATGCATTACCCCTTTTATCTTATTAGCACTGAGGCAGTGTGATTCTGATCACTGCTATGAAGAAGCTATTCCATTCTAACCACATCACTATTAAAAATAAAATGGGTCAACTTCTTTTTTTCCCCCTAAAGAGTGGTTTATTACAGCTGTGCCAGTTGCTCTGTAGCCCGACTAAAGTCAGAATGAGAAAAAGAGCTATCTACACAGTTGTGCAGTGCAGGGGGGTAATTTTTTTTATGCTTCTTTTTTTTTTTTAAATCACACAATCAAGATAATTGTTTTCCTGTTGGAACTAATTATTTTTCCACTGTAGGCAAAAAAATACAAATTGAATCAAATTAGGAAAATAAATTATCCTTCACACTGAGAACACATATGCTATGTTTCAATCCAGAGCAAGTTTCTGCAGCCAAAGTATAAATCCATCCTCAAATACAAAAACAAATCAAATATTTAAGTCTTATGCCTGTAAGACTTAAAGAGCAGAAGAAGAAAAGTAGAAATTCAGCATACTGATTTCAACAGGGCACACTCTGAGCTAGCCCTAAGGAATCAGATCAATTATGAAAGCTCAATATTAATAAAAAACAAAACCTCTACTGTTAATAGAAGCCATAGGAACATTTTGCTTCCTTATCACAAGGTTTAGGAGTTTCATTTTACATGAAGTAGCTACCAAACTGTGCCAAGGCAGAAATATAGATCTGCAGGGTTTGGGGTGTTGGGTTTGTTGTTTTCGTTTGGTTCAGGGGGATGGGGAGCGGCTGTTGTTTGTTTTTAAAGAAAGTAAATGGCAATTTATAATATTTACAACAACAAACAGAAAAAGACGTTTCTGAAAAAGTAGCAGTATTAAGTGACATATTCAGTATTTTACGCTCAACATGTAACCTCTTTAAAACAGATTAGATCATAGCATGCTATAGAGCACTCATTCTACTCCCCTCATATCAGTATCTATAGCTTTTTTCCTGCCTCTCTCATGCATATGCACATGAACTCTCTCCCTCCTTTTATATATAACCATACATATACATATTTTTCACGTCCCATAGGGAATTTGGCAGAACCACAGCGTGCAGGGAAGTGGGGCTGCACCACCACCAGCAGGACACCCCCCGCCTCGGTCACACAGCACAGCTGTGGTCTCACTTCAGGCGTATGCAAGTCGACAGTTCCCCTTTTCCAGTATACTAATACATTCAGAGTTACAATACATAACCTTACGGGACCAAAGAGATACTAATCAATTTATGGAATCCCAGAACAAGTAAAAGACACTATGGAGCATACGTATATTTCAGTTCTGGGTCTGTTCCCTCTGTGAACATGAATCCCACGTAAAGGGGACCTCACTACAATGATTGCAGATCGATCAGCAAGAACTACATCTAATACCTGTCTGGAGGGACATCATACAGCAGTGGGTTGGTCTCACAGCCTAATTACTTACAGGCACCCATGTCCCTCTTGGCTGCCTCCGCGCTCACCCCAGCACTTCAGGGCACCTCCAGCCTCCCACCTTGGGCTCCAGCAGATGTTTAGAAGCATCTTAGGAAATTACACATAGGGTTCAATGCTTCCAAGCATTTATAGCTTTGTTACTCCTAATCTAAGTTTCTATAAACATGTCAAAGTAATTGAGGACCAGGGCTATTAAAAACGTTTCAAGTTGATAAACTAAGGAGTGCCCAATTAGGCAGGAACACCCAAACAGGTGCCTGGATAAAACTTAACCTGTGATTAGCCCCTTTAAAAAACTGCTTGGGATTAAAAAAAACCTCATTAATCAGACTAGATTTTTTTTTCCAAGGAAGATTTTAAACTTTCCATTTTTGTTCTGTCAGCTGTAATTTTCAGACTGCTATTTTTTCAAGAACCTAGAAAGCAGAAATCACAGTCCATTTGGTGGCCCATACACTTGACAGCCAACAGTTGCCACACATACACATGCTACTAATCAACACAGAGAGGATGCTACCCAAAGGCCCTCTTCAAGTATTAAAGACCTCACTCAACTGTACGAGCAGCAGACTATTGCAAAGCCAACTATTAAAACAATATACGGCATGTCAGCATATTTCATAACCAGGTTCTATTGAAGTCATACATAAAAAAAATTGAAGAGAGTATTTGATATTAAAATGGAAATACTATTCCTACTCTACCTGTCATTCTGCCCCCATTAATCCCTACCTCAGCACCAGAAAGTATAAGCACAGCAAACTCTTGCAGATCAGTTCAGGTCTATCTGCAGAATTAGATTCAGTGGATGGCTCAGGGTGTCACAATATTTTCCAAGGGCACTTTGTTTGCTCTCTGAAGATACTCTTGAAAATGATTTCTCAGTCATTAATTATGCATTCTATTTCTTATAATCAGTTATTTTAATTAGTATCCCAGGCAGCTTTGCTAAGGATCCCACACTTTTAGTAATTAGGGGCACTTTGTTGCCCCTAATTAACTTCAGACATAGCAAGACTCTATTACTTCGTTACTTCAGCTGTTTTTATGTTTGCATCGCATATTCTGTCCTGCTTTACTGGCTCAGAAAGGAGATTGTCCTCTTGTGCTATTTATCTCATTTAGGTTCCATCTCTCTTTTGACTCTGTGTTAGTTGCTGTATTTTAAATCTCTCTGACTCCCTCTGAAGTCACGTCTACACCGGCAAGCAGCATGACACCAGAAAAGTGCATCTCTACAGTGAAGCAGTTCATGCTGAGGACTTAACACCCACCCTAAATGCATTTCAGGAGGCTTTACCTCGCTCCAGTTGCACGGACTTAATGTGCTCCCAGAATGTAACTTCTGGTTTAGCTTTGCCCACACACAGTCATATTCATGCAGTCCAAACCAGAATTCCGCAAGTGGGAGAAGGAGGGTGACTTTAAAGCACACTCCTGATGCGAGCTAAAATGGTGATGCAGACAATGATGTTGTCACTGATTAAGTGTGTTACCTTTGGGGATGGTCTTACTTTTTAAAAGTCTCAACTACCTCAGCAGATCATACTTCTGCAGCTACTAGACAGTAGCCATGACCCCTGCACGTCAGCCCAACACCATCAGGCATGGATTAGCAAAATACAGCAGTCAGGTTTAGAAATAGATTTTTATAATATGGGAAGAACTCTTCCAGTCTGTACAGCCTCCTTCCCTTGTGTGCTGCTCCACGTAATTAAGTGTACTTGTAACAGATACAGCCTGTAATACAGCAAGAGGGTCATGTATGGAAGCTGTAGCCAGTTTACCAATTTTATCACATCTCTGTGACTTCTTGAAGCCCATTCCAGACTGAGTTCTGACTAACAACTGTAGTTAGCAAATTAATGTTTTAATAATCTATTAGAGTTTAAATATCCAGAACACATAAAACAGCTAGCGGTTTATTGAAAACCTGAATAATTTTGTTGCCATTTTAAATAAATAATACTTCTCATTCTTACATGATGCTTTTCATCTACAGACAGCAAGTTGTATTAAAGTAGCAGAAAGACTATGTAACTGTAATCCAGTTGCTCCAATGCATGAACGAAGAATGAAGCCCCCATAATCCAAGGGGAAATGGTTAGCAACCTGCTACGCCACTTAGACACACACAAGTCTATGGGGCCGGATGGGATCCACCCAAGAGTACTCAGGGAGCTGGCGGAAGCGCTCACCAAGCCACTTTCGATCCTTTATCAGCAGTCCTGGCTAACTGGGGAGGTCCCAGTTGACTGGAGGTTAGCAAATCTGTCGCCCATCTACAAGAAGTGCCAGAGGAGGATCCAGGGAACTACAGGCCTGTCAGTCTGACCTCAATGCTGGGGAAGGTTATGGAGCAGATCATCTTGAGTGCCATCACACAGCATGTACAGGACAACCAGGCAATCAGATCCAGTCAGCATGGGTTTATGAAAGGCAAGTCCTGCTTGACCAACCTGATCTCCTCCTATGACAAGGTGACCCACTTAGTGGATGAGGGAAAGGCTGTGGATGTTGTCTACCTAGACTTTAGTAAAGTCTTTGACACCATTTCCCACAGCATTCTCCTGGAGAAAATGACTGCTTATGGCTTGGACAGGTGTACTCTTCGCTGGGTAAAAAACTGGGGGGATGACCAGACCCAAAGAGTGGTGGTGAACGGAGTTAAGTCCAGTTGGCGACTGGTCACAAGTGGTGTTCCCTAGGGCTCAGTTTTGGGGCCAGTTATGTTTATTATCTTTATCAATGACCTGGATGAGGGGATCGACTGCACCCTCAGCAAGTTTGCAGACAACACCAAGTTAGGCGGGAGCGTTGATCTGCT